>JAVXUO010001711.1:0-80408 GCA_033065855.1 Escallonia rubra | reverse complement strand
TATTGATGTGTTTTTGCACATCCGTTCATATATATATATATATATGCCGATGATGATTTATGCCTAAATTATTGTTTTTCACGTGTTAATGTCTTTGTATATAATCTATATGAAGTCAGATATGGATAGGATACGGGCTATTCGTGGCCGGGCTGGACGCCGAGCTGCTTCCTCCCCGATTAGTCCCACCTCGTCATTGCCTACTGATGACGGGGCACAGAGTGATCGCGGACAGCCATCGGGGGCCCAGCCCCAGCTGTCGCCGTCACCGTCGCCCCAGCCATCGCCGTCGCCCCAGCCATCGCCGTCGCCCCCGCCGTCTCCATCTTCCGTGGGTTCTACCTCAGGTATAGTTGATAACGGTGTTTCCTACATTTTCGCTAGCCTTATATTTGAACTGTATTAATGTCTGTGTTTTGTAGGATCTCGACGAGGCCGTGGTCCGACACGCGGGGTACGCATCGACCCCAGCGTAAACAGAGAGTTACGCTCACGCAGGAGGGCCTGTAAGTACTAAAAATATCACCTCATGCCTTATGTTTAAGAATTTTTGATGTTAATTTATATTTGAACTGTATTAATTAATTTAATTACTTATTTGGCAGGATCCTGGAGAATATGGCGAGGACGAAGATCGGCGTTCTTGTGAAGGGCCGATTCTTCGAGCCACGCCTGTACTGGAAGGACTGGGATGCCGCTGCGAGGGAGGCCCTATGGGAGGAGTGGCTGGTACGGTGAAGTATTTTTTTCAGCGTTAGTAAATGTTAAATTACAGTTTGTTTTATGTTGTTAATTTGTGTTATTGAATGCATTACAGGAGGGGTTCACGTTTGACACGCCTGAGCAGCAGGGACTGGGGCAGCAGGCTTTCTTTGCCTACATCGGCAAGAATTACCGCCGATGGCTCCACGATGCACGGGACCGGGCGAAGAGGCGCTGCCCGCGGGTGCCCCGATGACGGACATGACGAAATATCCCCCACATTGGATATCTCACCGTGTATGGGGGAGATGATAGATCGGTGGGCTGCGGATCCAGGTTGGGACGCCAAGAGTAAGAGCGGGGCTCAGAACAGACAGAACAGAGATCCGACGCACACGGGGGGGTCGGTGCCACACGACATCGTCCGACACATGAACGCGGTCGAGCACCCGGATCTAGAGGAGGATGAGGTCATAGCTCTGACCTATACTCAGACGCACGTGCGGAAGAAGGACAAGGACGAGACGCACCAGGCGGGCGACTATATTTCAGATATTGCCCGGCGGATCGATGTGAGTCAATTTATTTAAGTTAATCTTTTTTTTTCTATCCTCAATGTCTGTTTCGTTAATTAATGCCCTAACATATCGTTAAACCACTATTTTTGCAGGCCTCGTATGAACAGCTAAGGGGGTCCGAGCAGCAGTCCGGACAGCCATCAGCGTCCACTAGTACGGCTGCGAGTACTGGGGGTTGAAGCGATGGCTGGATACGCCGGAGGTCGTGAATCGGCCGAAAGGCCGCATACGCGGCCTGCCTAGCACGACTCCTCGTGCCGTGATAGGAGCGTCCTCACCCCCTGCTGCCCCTCCACAGACACCGGCTCCTCGGCCTCAGTTGCACGAGGAGGATATCGAGCGCATTGCTACAGTGGTGTGCCGGATGATCAGGGAGCAGGGCACTGCTGGACCAGCCGCCCCGGCCCCGGATCAGCAGGATCCAGATTCAGGACTCGGGAACCCCTGATGAGCCCCTTCCCGTGCCCGTTCCTAGCTCCCCCCCCCCCCCCCCCCGCGCCCGGGTTGTACTCTTCTCCCCTCTCCTAACCGGCTATCTCCGGTTCCCGGCTTGTACATGTATTAGTTTCTTTTATAATAAATATTTTTTATAATTGATTATATATATTTTTTTCTGTATTTCGCTTATTGCGCGTTGTTGTTGAGAATTGTATTTCTGTACAGGTTTAGGTAATTGAAAAATTAAAAAAAAATTAAAAAAAATATTGACTTTTGGCGACGGATTTATTCCGTCGCTAAAATATTCCTTTCAATTAAATATTTAGCGACGGAATATTCTGTCGCTAAATAAGCTATTTAGCGACGGAATATTCCGTCGCTAAATATTTAATCCGTCGCTAATTGGACGAAAAGAAAATAAATTAAAATTTTAAAAATATAATTAGCGACGGAATTCCGTCGCTAATGAAAAATAAATCCGTCGGTAAAAATCACATATTTAGCGACGGATTTAAAAATTCCGTCGCTAAACTATTAGTGACGGGCTTTTATACGAGGGATTTTTAGCGACGGTGAATCCGTCGCTAATTCCATTAGCGACGGATTTTAGGCTTTTAGCCACGGTGATTTACCCACCCAAAATCCCTTCCACGCACACATACACACACATACATGAATATGTACCTCAGTCTGATGTCCCTCCACATGACGTGCCTCTGGTTCCTTATGTTTTTGAATAATTTCTTCAAACAAGCTACGCAGTTGTGGCTTCCAGTGATCGGGCATATCCTCAGTCACATTTTGTGTGCCTGTGATCCGTCTAGATGATCCTCCCATGCCGCTCAACCACAACCGTGGCGGTGGTCAGCGTCTTCCAAGACCAACTGCACGTCCCTTCTTGTCAAGGACTAAAACATAACAATTCACCAAACCCTCCAGAGTTATTAAGTTATTAAGCTTTTTCAAGAAACAAAGAAGGGTATGTCAGTTCTTTTGTCTAATTCCTACACACTAATGCAAGTAAGTAGTGATTTCTTCCTTAAACCAACATTCCAACGCGGGTTTTCTTGCTCATTACATTTAGTTTTGTTAATTGCTCTGTTTCTTTCGTGGGTATTTAAGAGGTTAAGGTCTTTTGGCATTGAGGGTGCTAAGAGAACTCTTTGGGACAATGGGTTCATGTATTATAAGCAGACCTTATGTTGTTGTTTCGGGTGGTCACTCTTTCACTACAAGAAAACAGGTTTTTAGTGACGGAAATGTCCATCACTAAAAAAGCAATTTCCGACACAAAAGTTTTAGTGACGGAAAATTCCGTCGCGTAAAACCTCCTCACCAAAAAGTTAGTGACGCAATTAACGATTTCGTCACTAACTTTAGTGACGGAAAATTTCCGTCACTAAATCTATTTTATATTTCGAATATTTGTTTTTAAATTTCGTATAAAATAATTGGTGACGAAAAATTCCGTCACATAAATACGTCACTAAAAATAATTGGTGACGGAAAATTCCGTCACATGAAATACGTCACTAAAATAAATGGTGACGGAAAAATTCCTTCAGTAAAAGTACTTTATCAATGTTATATGCTTTTAGCGACAAATCATAATCGTCGCTAAAATTATAAAACAAAAGAAGTATAGTTCCGCCTCTTTTTTCCTAATTCCATTTTTTTCTCAAACCTGTATACAAGAAATCCATCAAGTCATCAAGCACACAAAATCCATTACTACATCAATCTCCGCAAAATCCATTAACAGAATATCCATTACCATGTCAACCTCCACAATTTCCATCAACACAAACTCCACAAAACCATTAACACAAACTCCACAAGTCCACAAACACATAAAATACCAAGTCCAACACAAATCCTAAAGTATCATATAGTAGCGATCATCCTTGAACATGAAAGTAAGTTGATGATTGAACATTTCAAATTAAAGAGAGGGGATTAGTTGGTCACTCAATTTCCGTCCTCATTAAGGTCATACTCCTCATTGGCATCCAAGCCATCATTGCCATCATCATCCTCAGTATATCTGGATGGCTGCACAATCATATAAAAGCTAAATTTTCTAACAATTACTAAAAATTCACATCGTAAATGATACGGTAAAGAATCATGAATCATATATGCCCGCACATAATCTAATTAGACTACACATAAGTCATTATCTAAGCAAGCTCACGATTTCCATTACCACGGTGATAGAACCCACCCAAAATCCCTTCCACGCACACATACACACACATACATGAATATGTACCTCAGTCTGATGTCCCTCCACATGACGTGCCTCTGGTTCCTTATGTTTTTGAATAATTTCTTCAAACAAGCTACGCAGTTGTGGCTTCCAGTGATCGGGCATATCCTCAGTCACATTTTGTGTGCCTGTGATCCGTCTAGATGATCCTCCCATGCCGCTCAACCTCAACCGTGGTGGTGGTCAGCGTCTTCCAAGACCAACTGCACGTCCCTTCTTGTCAAGGACTAAAACATAACAATTCACCAAACCCTCCAGAGTTATTAAGTTATTAAGCTTTTTCAAGAAACAAAGAAGGGTATGTCAGTTCTTTTGTCTAATTCCTACACACTAATGCAAGTAAGTAGTGATTTCTTCCTTAAACCAACATTCCAACGCGGGTTTTCTTGCTCATTACATTTAGTTTTGTTAATTGCTCTGTTTCTTTCATGTGTATTCAAGAAGTTAAGGGCTAATGGCAACGAGGGTGCGAAGAGAAGTCTTAGGGACAATGGGTTCTTGTATTATAAGCAGACCTTATTTTGTTGTTTCGGGTGGTCACTCTTTCACTACAAGAAAACAGGTTTTTAGTGACGGAAATGTCCATCACTAAAAAAGCAATTTCCGACACAAAAGTTTTAGTGACGGAAAATTCCGTCGCGTAAAACCTCGTCACCAAAAAGTTAGTGACGCAATTAACGATTCCGTCACTAACTTTAGTGACGGAAAATTTCCGTCACTAAATCTATTTTATATTTCGAATATTTGTTTTTAAATTTCGTATAAATTAATTGGTGACGCAAAATTCCGTCACATAAATACGTCACTCAAAATAATTGGTGATGGAAAATTCCGTCACATGAAACACGTCACTACAATAATTGGTGAGTGAAAAATTCCTTCAGTAAAAGTACTTTATCAATGTTATATGCTTTTAGCGACAAATCATAATCGTCGCTAAAATTATAAAACAAAAGAAGTATAGTTCCGCCTCTTTTTTCCTAATTCCATTTTTTTCTCAAACCTGTATACAAGAAATCCATCAAGTCATCAAGCACACAAAATCCATTACTACATCAATCTCCGCAAAATCCATTAACAGAATATCCATTACCATGTTAACCTCCACAATTTCCATCAACACAAACTCCACAAAACCATTAACACAAACTCCACAAGTCCACAAACACATAAAATACCAAGTCCAACACAAATTCTAAACTATCATATAGTAGCGATCATCCTTGAACATGAAAGTAAGTTGATGTTTTAACATTTCAAATTAAAGAGAAGGGATTAGTTGGTCACTCAATTTCTGTCCTCATCAAGGTCATACTCCTCATTGGCATCCAAACCATCATTGCCATCATCATCCTCGGTATTTCTGGATGGCCACACAATCAGATAAAAGATAAATTTAACTAACAATTACTAAAAATTCACATCATAAATGATATGGTAAAGAATCATGAATCATATATGCCTGCACATAATCTAATTAGACTACACTTAAGTCATTATCTAAGCAAGCTCATTATTTTCATTACCACGGTGATAGAACCCACCCAAAATCCCTTCCACGCACACATACACACACATACATGAATATGTACATCAGCCTGATGTCCCTCCACATGACGTGTCTCTGGTTCCTTATGTTTTTGCATAAATTTTTCAAACAAACACAGTTGTGGCTTCTAGTGATCGGGCATATCCTCAGTCACATTTTGTGTGCCTGTGATCCGTCTAGATGATCCTCCCATGCCGCTCAACCACAACCGTGGCGGTGGTCAGCGTCTTCCAAGACCAACTGCACGTCCCTTCTTGTCAAGGACTAAAACATAACAATTCACCAAACCCTCCAGAGTTATTAAGTTATTAAGCTTTTTCAAGAAACAAAGAAGGGTATGTCAGTTCTTTTGTCTAATTCCTACACACTAATGCAAGTAAGTAGTGATTTCTTCCTTAAACCAACATTCCAACGCGGGTTTTCTTGCTCATTACATTTAGTTTTGTTAATTGCTCTGTTTCTTTCATGTGTATTCAAGAAGTTAAGGGCTAATGGCAACGAGGGTGCGAAGAGAAGTCTTAGGGACAATGGGTTCATGTATTATAAGCAGACCTTATTTTGTTGTTTCGGGTTGTCACTCTTTCACTACAAGAAAACAGGTTTTTAGTGACGGAAATGTCCATCACTAAAAAAGCAATTTCCGACACAAAAGTTTTAGTGACGGAAAATTCCGTCGCGTAAAACCTCGTCACCAAAAAGTTAGTGACGCAATTAACGATTCCGTCACTAACTTTAGTGACGGAAAATTTCCGTCACTAAATCTATTTTATATTTCGAATATTTGTTTTTAAATTTCGTATAAAATAATTGGTGACGAAAAATTCCGTCACATAAATACGTCACTAAAAATAATTGGTGACGGAAAATTCCGTCACATGAAATACGTCACTAAAATAAATGGTGACGGAAAAATACCGTCACTAAAAGTACTATATCAATGTTATATGCGTGTAGCGACAAATCATAATCGTCGCTAAAAGTATAAAACAAAAGAAGTATAGTTCCGCCTCTTTTTTCCTAATTCCATTTTTTTCTCAAACCTGTATACAAGAAATCCATCAAGTCATCAAGCACACAAAATCCATTACTACATCAATCTCCGCAAAATCCATTAACAGAATATCCATTACCATGTTAACCTCCACAATTTCCATCAACACAAACTCCACAAAACCATTAACACAAACTCCACAAGTCCACAAACACATAAAATACCAAGTCCAACACAAATCCTAAACTATCATATAGTAGCGATCATCCTTGAACATGAAAGTAAGTTGATGATTGAACATTTCAAATTAAAGAGAGGGGATTAGTTGGTGACTCAATTTCCGTCCTCATTAAGGTCATACTCCTCATTGGCATCCAAGCCATCATTGCCATCATCATCCTCAGTATATCTGGATGGCTGCACAATCATATAAAAGCTAAATTTTCTAACAATTACTAAAAATTCACATCGTAAATGATACGGTAAAGAATCATGAATCATATATGCCCGCACATAATCTAATTAGACTACACATAAGTCATTATCTAAGCAAGCTCACGATTTCCATTATCACGGTGATAGAACCCACCCAAAATCCCTTCCACGCACACATACACACACATACATGAATATGTACCTCAGTCTGATGTCCCTCCACATGACGTGCCTCTGGTTCCTTATGTTTTTGAATAATTTCTTCAAACAAGCTACGCAGTTGTGGCTTCCAGTGATCGGGCATATCCTCAGTCACATTTTGTGTGCCTGTGATCCGTCTAGATGATCCTCCCATGCCGCTCAACCACAACCGTGGCGGTGGTCAGCGTCTTCCAAGACCAACTGCACGTCCCTTCTTGTCAAGGACTAAAACATAACAATTCACCAAACCCTCCAGAGTTATTAAGTTATTAAGCTTTTTCAAGAAACAAAGAAGGGTGTGTCAGTTCTTTTGTCTAATTCCTACACACTGATGCAAGTAAGTAGTGATTTCTTCCTTAAACCCACATTCCAACGCGGGTTTTCTTGCTCATTACATTTAGTTTTGTTAATTGCTCTGTTTCTTTCATGTGTATTCAAGAAGTTAAGGGCTAATGGCAACGAGGGTGCGAAGAGAAGTCTTAGGGACAATGGGTTCATGTATTATAAGCAGACCTTATGTTGTTGTTTCGGGTGGTCACTCTTTCACTACAAGAAAACAGGTTTTTAGTGACGGAAATGTCCATCACTAAAAAAGCAATTTCCGACACAAAAGTTTTAGTGACGGAAAATTCCGTCGCGTAAAACCTCGTCACCAAAAAGTTAGTGACGCAATTAACGATTCCGTCACTAACTTTAGTGACGGAAAATTTCCGTCACTAAATCTATTTTATATTTCGAATATTTGTTTTTAAATTTCGTATAAAATAATTGGTGACGAAAAATTCCGTCACATAAATACGTCACTAAAAATAATTGGTGACGGAAAATTCCGTCACATGAAATACGTCACTAAAATAAATGGTGACGGAAAAATTCCTTCAGTAAAAGTACTTTATCAATGTTATATGCTTTTAGCGACAAATCATAATCGTCGCTAAAATTATAAAACAAAAGAAGTATAGTTCCGCCTCTTTTTTCCTAATTCCATTTTTTTCTCAAACCTGTATACAAGAAATCCATCAAGTCATCAAGCACACAAAATCCATTACTACATCAATCTCCGCAAAATCCATTAACAGAATATCCATTACCATGTCAACCTCCACAATTTCCATCAACACAAACTCCACAAAACCATTAACACAAACTCCACAAGTCCACAAACACATAAAATACCAAGTCCAACACAAATCCTAAAGTATCATATAGTAGCGATCATCCTTGAACATGAAAGTAAGTTGATGATTGAACATTTCAAATTAAAGAGAGGGGATTAGTTGGTCACTCAATTTCCGTCCTCATTAAGGTCATACTCCTCATTGGCATCCAAGCCATCATTGCCATCATCATCCTCAGTATATCTGGATGGCTGCACAATCATATAAAAGCTAAATTTTCTAACAATTACTAAAAATTCACATCGTAAATGATACGGTAAAGAATCATGAATCATATATGCCCGCACATAATCTAATTAGACTACACATAAGTCATTATCTAAGCAAGCTCACGATTTCCATTACCACGGTGATAGAACCCACCCAAAATCCCTTCCACGCACACATACACACACATACATGAATATGTACCTCAGTCTGATGTCCCTCCACATGACGTGCCTCTGGTTCCTTATGTTTTTGAATAATTTCTTCAAACAAGCTACGCAGTTGTGGCTTCCAGTGATCGGGCATATCCTCAGTCACATTTTGTGTGCCTGTGATCCGTCTAGATGATCCTCCCATGCCGCTCAACCACAACCGTGGCGGTGGTCAGCGTCTTCCAAGACCAACTGCACGTCCCTTCTTGTCAAGGACTAAAACATAACAATTCACCAAACCCTCCAGAGTTATTAAGTTATTAAGCTTTTTCAAGAAACAAAGAAGGGTATGTCAGTTCTTTTGTCTAATTCCTACACACTAATGCAAGTAAGTAGTGATTTCTTCCTTAAACCAACATTCCAACGCGGGTTTTCTTGCTCATTACATTTAGTTTTGTTAATTGCTCTGTTTCTTTCATGTGTATTCAAGAAACTAAGGGCTAATGGAAATGAGGGTGCGAAGAGAAGTCTTAGGGACAATGGGTTCTTGTATTATAAGCAGACCTTATGTTGTTGTTTCGGGTGGTCACTCTTTCACTACAAGAAAACAGGTTTTTAGTGACGGAAATGTCCATCACTAAAAAAGCAATTTCCGACACAAAAGTTTTAGTGACGGAAAATTCCGTCGCGTAAAACCTCGTCACCAAAAAGTTAGTGACGCAATTAACGATTTCGTCACTAACTTTAGTGACGGAAAATTTCCGTCACTAAATCTATTTTATATTTCGAATATTTGTTTTTAAATTTCGTATAAAATAATTGGTGACGAAAAATTCCGTCACATAAATACGTCACTAAAAATAATTGGTGATGGAAAATTCCGTCACATGAAATACATCACTAAAATAAATGGTGACGGAAAAATTCCTTCAGTAAAAGTACTTTATCAATGTTATATGCTTTTAGCGACAAATCATAATCGTCGCTAAAATTATAAAACAAAAGAAGTATAGTTCCGCCTCTTTTTTCCTAATTCCATTTTTTTCTCAAACCTGTATACAAGAAATCCATCAAGTCATCAAGCACACAAAATCCATTACTACATCAATCTCCGCAAAATCCATTAACAGAATATCCATTACCATGTCAACCTCCACAATTTCCATCAACACAAACTCCACAAAACCATTAACACAAACTCCACAAGTCCACAAACACATAAAATACCAAGTCCAACACAAATCCTAAAGTATCATATAGTAGCGATCATCCTTGAACATGAAAGTAAGTTGATGATTGAACATTTCAAATTAAAGAGAGGGGATTAGTTGGTCACTCAATTTCCGTCCTCATTAAGGTCATACTCCTCATTGGCATCCAAGCCATCATTGCCATCATCATCCTCAGTATATCTGGATGGCTGCACAATCATATAAAAGCTAAATTTTCTAACAATTACTAAAAATTCACATCGTAAATGATACGGTAAAGAATCATGAATCATATATGCCCGCACATAATCTAATTAGACTACACATAAGTCATTATCTAAGCAAGCTCACGATTTCCATTACCACGGTGATAGAACCCACCCAAAATCCCTTCCACGCACACATACACACACATACATGAATATGTACCTCAGTCTGATGTCCCTCCACATGACGTGCCTCTGGTTCCTTATGTTTTTGAATAATTTCTTCAAACAAGCTACGCAGTTGTGGCTTCCAGTGATCGGGCATATCCTCAGTCACATTTTGTGTGCCTGTGATCCGTCTAGATGATCCTCCCATGCCGCTCAACCACAACCGTGGTGGTGGTCAGCGTCTTCCAAGACCAACTGCACGTCCCTTCTTGTCAAGGACTAAAACATAACAATTCACCAAACCCTCCAGAGTTATTAAGTTATTAAGCTTTTTCAAGAAACAAAGAAGGGTATGTCAGTTCTTTTGTCTAATTCCTACACACTAATGCAAGTAAGTAGTGATTTCTTCCTTAAACCAACATTCCAACGCGGGTTTTCTTGCTCATTACATTTAGTTTTGTTAATTGCTCTGTTTCTTTCGTGGGTATTCAAGAAGTTAAGGGCTAATGGCAATGAGGGTGCGAAGAGATGTCTTAGGGACAATGGGTTCATGTATTATAAGCAGACCTTATGTTGTTGTTTCGGGTGGTCACTCTTTCACTACAAGAAAACAGGTTTTTAGTGACGGAAATGTCCA
Organism: Escallonia rubra; assembly: GCA_033065855.1. Lineage (NCBI taxonomy): Eukaryota > Viridiplantae > Streptophyta > Magnoliopsida > Escalloniales > Escalloniaceae > Escallonia > Escallonia rubra. Next base: position 69,486 of record JAVXUO010001711.1, on the reverse strand, counting down.
TCACTAAAAAAGCAATTTCCGACACAAAAGTTTTAGTGACGGAAAATTCCGTCGCGTAAAACCTCGTCACCAAAAAGTTAGTGACGCAATTAACGATTTCGTCACTAACTTTAGTGACGGAAAATTTCCGTCACTAAATCTATTTTATATTTCGAATATTTTTTTTTAAATTTCGTATAAAATAATTGGTGACGGAAAATTCCGTCACATAAATACGTCACTAAAAATAATTGGTGACGGAAAATTCCGTCACATGAAATACGTCACTAAAATAAATGGTGACGGAAAAATTCCTTCAGTAAAAGTACTTTATCAATGTTATATGCTTTTAGCGACAAATCATAATCGTCGCTAAAATTATAAAACAAAAGAAGTATAGTTCCGCCTCTTTTTTCCTAATTCCATTTTTTTCTCAAACCTGTATACAAGAAATCCATCAAGTCATCAAGCACACAAAATCCATTACTACATCAATCTCCGCAAAATCCATTAACAGAATATCCATTACCATGTTAACCTCCACAATTTCCATCAACACAAACTCCACAAAACCATTAACACAAACTCCACAAGTCCACAAACACATAAAATACCAAGTCCAACACAAATCCTAAACTATCATATAGTAGCGATCATCCTTGAACATGAAAGTAAGTTCATGTTTGAACATTTCAAATTAAAGAGAGGGGATTAGTTGGTCACTCAATTTCTGTCCTCATCAAGGTCATACTCCTCATTGGCATCCAAACCATCATTGTCATCATCATCCTCAGTATTTCTGGATGGCTGCACAATCATATAAAAGCTAAATTTTCTAACAATTACTAAAAATTCACATCGTAAATGATACGGTAAAGAATCATGAATCATATATGCCCGCACATAATCTAATTAGACTACACTTAAGTCATTATCTAAGCAAGCTCACTATTTTCATTACCACGGTGATAGAACCCACCCAAAATCCCTTCCACGCACACATACACACAAATGTACCTCAGCCTGATGTCCCTCCACATGACGTGCCTCTGGTTCCTTATGTTTTTGTATAAATTCTTCAAACAAGTTACGCAGTTGTGGCTTCCAGTGATCGGGCATATCCTCAGTCACATTTTGTGTGCCTGTGATCCGTCTAGATGATCCTCCCATGCCGCTCAACCACAACCGTGGCGGTGGTCAGCGTCTTCCAAGACCAACTGCACGTCCCTTCTTGTCAAGGACTAAAACATAACAATTCACCAAACCCTCCAGAGTTATTAAGTTATTAAGCTTTTTCAAGAAACAAAGAAGGGTATGTCAGTTCTTTTGTCTAATTCCTACACACTAATGCAAGTAAGTAGTGATTTCTTCCTTAAACCAACATTCCAACGCGGGTTTTCTTGCTCATTACATTTAGTTTTGTTAATTGCTCTGTTTCTTTCATGTGTATTCAAGAAACTAAGGGCTAATGGAAATGAGGGTGCGAAGAGAAGTCTTATGGACAATGGGTTCTTGTATTATAAGCAGACCTTATGTTGTTGTTTCGGGTGGTCACTCTTTCACTACAAGAAAACAGGTTTTTAGTGACGGAAATGTCCATCACTAAAAAAGCAATTTCCGACACAAAAGTTTTAGTGACGGAAAATTCCGTCGCGTAAAACCTCGTCACCAAAAAGTTAGTGACGCAATTAACGATTTCGTCACTAACTTTAGTGACGGAAAATTTCCGTCACTAAATCTATTTTATATTTCGAATATTTGTTTTTAAATTTCGTATAAAATAATTGGTGACGAAAAATTCCGTCACATAAATACGTCACTAAAAATAATTGGTGACGGAAAATTCCGTCACATGAAATACGTCACTAAAATAAATGGTGACGGAAAAATTCCTTCAGTAAAAGTACTTTATCAATGTTATATGCTTTTAGCGACAAATCATAATCGTCGCTAAAATTATAAAACAAAAGAAGTATAGTTCCGCCTCTTTTTTCCTAATTCCATTTTTTTCTCAAACCTGTATACAAGAAATCCATCAAGTCATCAAGCACACAAAATCCATTACTACATCAATCTCCGCAAAATCCATTAACAGAATATCCATTACCATGTTAACCTCCACAATTTCCATCAACACAAACTCCACAAAACCATTAACACAAACTCCACAAGTCCACAAACACATAAAATACCAAGTCCAACACAAATCCTAAACTATCATATAGTAGCGATCATCCTTGAACATGAAAGTAAGTTGATGATTGAACATTTCAAATTAAAGAGAGGGGATTAGTTGGTCACTCAATTTCCGTCCTCATTAAGGTCATACTCCTCATTGGCATCCAAGCCATCATTGCCATCATCATCCTCAGTATATCTGGATGGCTGCACAATCATATAAAAGCTAAATTTTCTAACAATTACTAAAAATTCACATCGTAAATGATACGGTAAAGAATCATGAATCATATATGCCCGCACATAATCTAATTAGACTACACATAAGTCATTATCTAAGCAAGCTCACGATTTCCATTACCACGGTGATAGAACCCACCCAAAATCCCTTCCACGCACACATACACACACATACATGAATATGTACCTCAGTCTGATGTCCCTCCACATGACGTGCCTCTGGTTCCTTATGTTTTTGAATAATTTCTTCAAACAAGCTACGCAGTTGTGGCTTCCAGTGATCAGGCATATCCTCAGTCACATTTTGTGTGCCTGTGATCCGTCTAGATGATCCTCCCATGCCGCTCAACCACAACCGTGGTGGTGGTCAGCGTCTTCCAAGACCAACTGCACGTCCCTTCTTGTCAAGGACTAAAACATAACAATTCACCAAACCCTCCAGAGTTATTAAGTTATTAAGCTTTTTCAAGAAACAAAGAAGGGTATGTCAGTTCTTTTGTCTAATTCCTACACACTAATGCAAGTAAGTAGTGATTTCTTCCTTAAACCAACATTCCAACGCGGGTTTTCTTGCTCATTACATTTAGTTTTGTTAATTGCTCTGTTTCTTTCATGTGTATTCAAGAAACTAAGGGCTAATGGCATCGAGGGTGCGAAGAGAAGTCTTAGGGACAATGGGTTCTTGTATTATAAGCAGACCTTATGTTGTTGTTTCGGGTGGTCACTCTTTCACTACAAGAAAACAGGTTTTTAGTGACGGAAATGTCCATCACTAAAAAAGCAATTTCCGACACAAAAGTTTTAGTGACGGAAAATTCCGTCGCGTAAAACCTCGTCACCAAAAAGTTAGTGACGCAATTAACGATTTCGTCACTAACTTTAGTGACGGAAAATTTCCGTCACTAAATCTATTTTATATTTCGAATATTTGTTTTTAAAGTTCGGAGAAAAGAATTGGTGACGCAAAATTCCGTCACATAAATACGTCACTAAAAATAATTGGTGACGGAAAATTCCGTCACATGAAATACGTCACTAAAATAAATGGTGACGGAAAAATTCCTTCAGTAAAAGTACTTTATCAATGTTATATGCTTTTAGCGACAAATCATAATCGTCGCTAAAATTATAAAACAAAAGAAGTATAGTTCCGCCTCTTTTTTCCTAATTCCATTTTTTTCTCAAACCTGTATACAAGAAATCCATCAAGTCATCAAGCACACAAAATCCATTACTACATCAATCTCCGCAAAATCCATTAACAGAATATCCATTACCATGTCAACCTCCACAATTTCCATCAACACAAACTCCACAAAACCATTAACACAAACTCCACAAGTCCACAAACACATAAAATACCAAGTCCAACACAAATCCTAAAGTATCATATAGTAGCGATCATCCTTGAACATGAAAGTAAGTTGATGATTGAACATTTCAAATTAAAGAGAGGGGATTAGTTGGTCACTCAATTTCCGTCCTCATTAAGGTCATACTCCTCATTGGCATCCAAGCCATCATTGCCATCATCATCCTCAGTATATCTGGATGGCTGCACAATCATATAAAAGCTAAATTTTCTAACAATTACTAAAAATTCACATCGTAAATGATACGGTAAAGAATCATGAATCATATATGCCCGCACATAATCTAATTAGACTACACATAAGTCATTATCTAAGCAAGCTCACGATTTCCATTACCACGGTGATAGAACCAACCCAAAATCCCTTCCACTCACACATACACACACATACTTGAATATGTACCTCAGTCTGATGTCCCTCCACATGACGTGCCTCTGGTTCCTTATGTTTTTGAATAATTTCTTCAAACAAGCTACGCAGTTGTGGCTTCCAGTGATCGGGCATATCCTCAGTCACATTTTGTGTGCCTGTGATCCGTCTAGATGATCCTCCCATGCCGCTCAACCACAACCGTGGCGGTGGTCAGCGTCTTCCAAGACCAACTGCACGTCCCTTCTTGTCAAGGACTAAAACATAACAATTCACCAAACCCTCCAGAGTTATTAAGTTATTAAGCTTTTTCAAGAAACAAAGAAGGGTATGTCAGTTCTTTTGTCTAATTCCTACACACTAATGCAAGTAAGTAGTGATTTCTTCCTTAAACCAACATTCCAACGCGGGTTTTCTTGCTCATTACATTTAGTTTTGTTAATTGCTCTGTTTCTTTCATGTGTATTCAAGAAACTAAGGGCTAATGGAAATGAGGGTGCGAAGAGAAGTCTTATGGACAATGGGTTCTTGTATTATAAGCAGACCTTATGTTGTTGTTTCGGGTGGTCACTCTTTCACTACAAGAAAACAGGTTTTTAGTGACGGAAATGTCCATCACTAAAAAAGCAATTTCCGACACAAAAGTTTTAGTGACGGAAAATTCCGTCGCGTAAAACCTCGTCACCAAAAAGTTAGTGACGCAATTAACGATTTCGTCACTAACTTTAGTGACGGAAAATTTCCGTCACTAAATCTATTTTATATTTCGAATATTTGTTTTTAAATTTCGTATAAAATAATTGGTGACGAAAAATTCCGTCACATAAATACATCACTAAAAATAATTGGTGACGGAAAATTCCGTCACACGAAATACGTCACTAAAATAAATGGTGACGGAAAAATTCCTTCAGTAAAAGTACTTTATCAATGTTATATGCTTTTAGCGACAAATCATAATCGTCGCTAAAATTATAAAACAAAAGAAGTATAGTTCCGCCTCTTTTTTCCTAATTCCATTTTTTTCTCAAACCTGTATACAACAAATCCATCAACTCATCAAGCACACAAAATCCATTACTACATCAATCTCCACAAAATCCATTAACACAATATCCATTACCATATCAACCTCCACAATTCCCATCAACACAAACTCCACAAAACCATTAACACAAACTCCACCACAAGTCCACAAACACATAAAATACCAAGTCCAACACAAATCCTAAACTATCATATAGTAGCGATCATCCTTGAACATGAAAGTAAGTTGATGTTTGAACATTTCAAATTAAAGAGAGGGGATTAGTTGGTCACTCAATTTCCGTCCTCATCAAGGTCATACTCATCATTGGCATCCAAACCATCATTGCCACCATCATCCTCAGTATTTCTGGATGGCTGCACAATCATATAAAAGATAAATTTAACTAACAATTACTAAAAATTCACATCGTAAATGATACGGTAAAGAATCATGAATCATATATGCCCGCACATAATCTAATTAGACTACACTTAAGTCATTATCTAAGCAAGCTCACTATTTCCATTACCACGGTGATAGAACCCACCCAAAATCCCTTCCACGCACACATACACACACATACATGAATATGTACCTCAGCCTGATGTCCCTCCACATGTGTGCCTCTGGTTCCTTATGTTTTTGCATAAATTCTTCAAACAAGCTACGCAGTTGTGGCTTCTAGTGATCGGGCATATCCTCAGTCACATTTTGTGTGCCTGTGATCCGTCTAGATGATCCTCCCATGCCGCTCAACCACAACCGTGGCGGTGGTCAGCGTCTTCCAAGACCAACTGCACGTCCCTTCTTGTCAAGGACTAAAACATAACAATTCACCAAACCCTCCAGAGTTATTAAGTTATTAAGCTTTTTCAAGAAACAAAGAAGGGTATGTCAGTTCTTTTGTCTAATTCCTACACACTAATGCAAGTAAGTAGTGATTTCTTCCTTAAACCAACATTCCAACGCGGGTTTTCTTGCTCATTACATTTAGTTTTGTTAATTGCTCTGTTTCTTTCATGTGTATTCAAGAAACTAAGGGCTAATGGAAATGAGGGTGCGAAGAGAAGTCTTATGGACAATGGGTTCTTGTATTATAAGCAGACCTTATGTTGTTGTTTCGGGTGGTCACTCTTTCACTACAAGAAAACAGGTTTTTAGTGACGGAAATGTCCATCACTAAAAAAGCAATTTCCGACACAAAAGTTTTAGTGACGGAAAATTCCGTCGCGTAAAACCTCCTCACCAAAAAGTTAGTGACGCAATTAACGATTTCGTCACTAACTTTAGTGACGGAAAATTTCCGTCACTAAATCTATTTTATATTTCGAATATTTGTTTTTAAATTTCGTATAAAATAATTGGTGACGGAAAATTCCGTCACATAAATACGTCACTAAAAATAATGGGTGATGGAACATTCCGTCACATGAAATACGTCACTAAAATAATTGGTGACGGAAAAATTCCTTCAGTAAAAGTACTTTATCAATGTTATATGCTTTTAGCGACAAATCATAATCGTCGCTAAAATTATAAAACAAAAGATGTATAGTTCCGCCTCTTTTTTCCTAATTCCATTTTTTTCTCAAACCTGTATACAACAAATCCATCAACTCATCAAGCACACAAAATCCATTACTACATCAATCTCCACAAAATTCATTAACACAATATCCATTACCATGTTAACCTCCACAATTTCCATCAACACAAACTCCACAAAACCATTAACACAAACTCCACAAGTCCACAAACACATAAAATACCAAGTCCAACACAAATTCTAAACTATCATATAGTAGCGATCATCCTTGAACATGAAAGTAAGTTGATGTTTTAACATTTCAAATTAAAGAGAAGGGATTAGTTGGTCACTCAATTTCCGTCCTCATTAAGGTCATACTCCTCATTGGCATCCAAGCCATCATTGCCATCATCATCCTCAGTATATCTGGATGGCTGCACAATCATATAAAAGCTAAATTTTCTAACAATTACGAAAAATTCACATCGTAAATGATACGGTAAAGAATCATGAATCATATATGCCCGCACATAATCTAATTAGACTACACTTAAGTCATTATCTAAGCAAGCTCACTATTTTCATTACCACGGTGATAGAACCCACCCAAAATCCCTTCCACGCACACATACACACACATACATGCATATGTACCTCAGCCTGATGTCCCTTCACATGACGTGCCTCTGGTTCCTTATGTTTTTGAATAATTTCTTCAAACAAGCTACGCAGTTGTGGCTTCCAGTGATCGGGCACATCCTCAGTCACATTTTGTGTGCCTGTGATCCGTCTAGATGATCCTCCCATGCCGCTCAACCACAACCGTGGTGGTGGTCAGCGTCTTCCAAGACCAACTGCACGTCCCTTCTTGTCAAGGACTAAAACATAACAATTCACCAAACCCTCCAGAGTTATTAAGTTATTACGCTTTTTCAAGAAACAAAGAAGGGTATGTCAGTTCTTTTGTCTAATTCCTACACACTAATGCAAGTAAGTAGTGATTTCTTCCTTAAAACCAACATTCCAACGCGGGTTTTCTTGCTCATTACATTTAGTTTTGTTAATTGCTCTGTTTCTTTCATGTGTATTCAAGAAACTAAGGGCTAATGGAAATGAGGGTGCGAAGAGAAGTCTTAGTGACAATGGGTTCTTGTATTATAAGCAGACCTTATGTTGTTGTTTCAGGTGGTCACTCTTTCACTACAAGAAAACAGGTTTTTAGTGACGGAAATGTCCATCACTAAAAAAGCAATTTCCGACACAAAAGTTTTAGTGACGGAAAATTCCGTCGCGTAAAACCTCGTCACCAAAAAGTTAGTGACGCAATTAACGATTCCGTCACTAACTTTAGTGTTGGAAAATTTCCGTCACTAAATCTATTTTATATTTCGAATATTTTTTTTTAAATTTCGTATAAAATTATTGGTTTACCAAAAATTCCGTCACATGAAATACGTCACTAAAAATAATTGGTGACGGAAAATTCCGTCACATGAAATACGTCACTAAAATAAATGGTGACGGAAAAATTCCGTCACTAAAAGTACTTTATCAATGCTTTATGCTTTTAGCAACAAATCATAATCGTCGCTAAAATTATAAAACAAAAGGAGTATAGTTCCGCCTCTTTTTTTCTAATTCCATTTTTTTCTCAAACATGTATACAACAAATCCATCAAGTCATCAAGCACACAAAATCCATTACTACATCAATCTCCACAAAATCCATTAACACAATATCCATTACCATGTCAACCTCCACAATTTTCATCAACACAAACTCCACAAAACCATTAACACAAACTCCACAAGTCCACAAACACATAAAATACCAAGTCCAACACAAATTCTAACGTATCATATAGTAGCGATCATCCTTGAACATGAAAGTAAGTTGATGATTGAACATTTCAAATTAAAGAGAGGGGATTAGTTGATCACTCAATTTCCGTCCTCATTAAGGTCATACTCCTCATTGGCCTCCAAACCATCATTGCCATCATCATCCTCAGTATATCTGGATGGCTGCACAATCATATAAAAGCTAAATTTAACTAACAATTACTAAAAATTCACATCATAAATGATATGGTGAAGAATCATGAATCATATATGTCCGCACATAATCTAATTAGACTACACTTAAGTCATTATCTAAGCAAGCTCACGATTTCCATTACCACCACTACAAGAAAAACGGTCTACGCCGGCGGCCTCATAGCGCTGCGAGAAGTGGAAAAACCGTCGCTGTAGGATTTCGCGGAGCTAGGCGACCGCTGCGTTTACTCACATTTCGGTAGACTTATGCCGGTGCTCAAGGGGGTCTATACCAGCGGCCGGCCGCCTCTAAAACTGCTCCCTTATCCGCCTTCTAATGTTACTAATGGCAGCGGTTTGAACCTATGCCGACGGCTACGAGCGCCGACATAGGTAAAATATTAATTTCTCACATTTTTTAATAAAATAGGAAAGCCAACGTTAACAAACCGTCGCAGTAGTTATCATTTTTATTTTATTAATTTGCCAAATAATTGGACCTATGTCAACGGTCTCATGCGCCGTTATAGGTTTCCTTTTGCATTTTTTGTCTTTGAATGTATGGACTTATGGCAGCACGCACGACCGCCGGCAAAGGCTTGTTTTAGACTTTTTTTTAAAAAAAATTTCACTTATGCTGGCAATACTTACCTCCTCCATAAGTTATCACCTAACAGAAAAGGAGAGCAAAATGGTAGACACTACCAACATCGCCAACTCCCGGTATATAAATCTGCTTTGTTTCTTGCTTTTCTTCATATATTCATACCATATAGCTAGTGAAAACTATATGCAAGTTCAATCTAAATTAGGACTTTGATTGGTCACAAAACAACCGCAATCTATTCAAATCCTAAACAGTAACACATGTTTGTCTAGAAAGAAAAGGCGAAGTCTGGGACTTTTTCATGAGTCTGTACAAAACCTAGTAAATACTCATGCACATTTCCAAATCAACCCGGCAACCGTCCATGCACATGATCGAAATTAACCACCAAGATCGAGAATAATCCATTTCCATTCACCTTGACAATAACCTGATACATAGGTTACACATGTTATATAATAAACAAAAGACATGATATCAAGAGAAAGTATAGTATATAGCTGGAAAGGAAACTGTTATTACTATAAACTTTACACCTACATAGACCAAACTTCACAAGGCTAAGCTGTGTACGAGCAAATGTACTAGCAATTGACAGACATATATATACTCCTACCATCACCATGAGTCCAAAAAGAATGATTTACTATCATGGATTTCAGACATATATATACTTCAACGCCAAACATGCCATTCTTATGTAGTAATGCATTTACAACTACATGTTTGGCACTGAAATAAAGGAGAACTAATGCTGAGTGCACTAAATTAAGTTTTCTAACCTCACCAACATGTATTAATTTTCTAAGCAATGACTGACTTGGTTAACACACTTAATTTTCAATTGGCACAATAAAATGATTGCAAGCATTCCCCAACGACAACCATTCCCCAACGACAAGCACCCATCAACGTTAATACATGGTCTTTTTTGGTTTGCAAACAGCATCTTCACCAACCATTTAACCAACTCAAGTTAATGTAAAGTTTGTTATAGCTATCATATCTAACACTTAGGCTGCATTAGAGCACAACATCCAAATAAGCTACCAACTGATCATCAAGTTAAAAGGAAGTTACAGGCTAGTCTTGTTGCTCGTCATTTGCTCCAGTGATCCAACATCCATCATCATCATATCGAATGTGGACACGTGTTTCCCTTGCCCATGTCTTCTTTCCCATTGTTGGCCCCCGTTTCTTTGAAGACCTACTACCTGAAACAGCACACACTAGACAAACTTACGTACTTTAAGACTTTAAATGCTGTTAGGTGCAACCCTTCTTCAAGCTGTTGTTACTACCATTTTACCAAACTACATACTAAGTAACACCAAAAGTGAGTGAACAGCAGTTAAGGAAGAGAAATGAAACACAGAAAAAGGTTCGTTGGAAAAAGTTTACACAGCCATGGTTTTGCACCAACGAAGAAAGCTAAGTGCACGTACGGATAAATCATGGTTGCACTGATTGAAGTGATAATTATGTGCATTAATCCCATGCACAGAGCAGTTACATGAGGTCCAACTAAGCATTAACAGAACTAGTGTGCAAATGCATGGAGTATGGATCATACCAATGCATATTGTGAAAGTGTACATGCTCACAGTTGTATGCAAAAAGTACTAACAAGTAGAAAATAGACATTCATTAGCAAATGCAAAATGATTGATTCATCGACCACCTCTTTAATAACAAAATTGCACAAAGCTGATTGCTCACCACGCACGTTAAGAACCTTGGAGCTTCATTGGCCCCTCGATAATGCAAAGGCTGAATTGTGTGCTGTGGTATTCAAGTCAGAACTGTAAACTAAGAGTCTATTGCACCAAAAAGAAGAAATGAAGGGCTATAACTTCGCCAAATATTCTTCAAACTACCAATTGTGACTCCTTTTTGGTATGATCTTCAGGAAATGTATCAAATTTCAAGCTTCTTGCGACATCAAAGAAATGAGCGACAACTTCCTCCGGTGTCCCAACGAGGTCTCAAATTCAGTATGTGGCCTCTCGGACCGGCACACTTTACAACTCTGCCAAATAGATTTGATGAGTCTTAGCCTAAAAGAATTTTAATGGGTTGAAAATCCTACATATGCAACATTCAACCATGCTAAATTCCCAACTGTGTGAGAAAAGAGTTGGCCATATGTGAAGAAAGCCACGTTCTTCAACTCATTTCACGATGCCATTCAGGACACCTTCAATCTTTTATGGCATATTGACGCCTGTGTTCATGACCTTGTTATACAAGGGATGACTCGTGGTATTAGTGCCCCCAATCATTTCAGATAAACAAGTCAACCATAGAGTGAGATGACGAAAAAACAAAAAGAGGTAGTCTTTCTTCTTTCAAATTTTGCTGGGGAAATCAAGGTGGCGTATTTCGTGATTTCAATATCATTCTAGATGAAAGGTCTGAAATGTCAAGGTTTTACTAGCTCCCTCTGAAAGGTCGGAGTTGAATGTCAACATTGGTCTTAGAAGAAAGCTTTTGCAAATGAAGGGGAATTGACTTAGAGACATGGAGATTTCCACAAATAACATGCAATTATTTGCTGCCATGCAAGATGACCAAACACTAACATTTTCTCAGCCTTTTCCAGGAATCCAAAACTGTTTCCAAGACAAATGTGCAATTTCTGCGGATCAGTACTTAGGCAGGGCATTTTAAGCTACCGACGGATGGGGTATAGGTACTGATCATAGTGAAACAAAGGTCAGAAGCGACAGCTTTGCTGATTAAAGAAGTTACCCTAACTTCTTTAATCAATCTTCACCTAGAGCTCATGGTTAAGGATCCTTGACAGTACAGTTTATGACTAGTTCTTCTACTGCAATTTCTGTCAATGTTAAAGTGTCCAACCATAGTAACTTATGTCATTTTAGTAACTTATGTCATTTTAGTTTTTCCATGGCTCACCAAAGTCACAGGCTAGTCTTGTTGCTCTGTAGATCTAGTTTCTAGCAAGTAACTAATAAAACAATTTTTTTTAATGTATCAATGTATAATATAGGGATCTATCCCTTTGGCTTAGAACACATTACTGTAGTTTTCAATACTATACTTTTCTGTTGTCTTTGCTATTGTTTTCTAGATAAATAGTAAGTTTTGAAGTGGTATGAATTTGTTTTTCGTATATAGCATTTAGTACTTTTCCAGCTCAATTCAGTGCATTACCTTTTCCTCTTTCCTTTCAGTATAGGCATGTGTACAGCAATTGGTAACAATGAAGAAATAAAACAGATTAAATAAGTAATCCACTGCCAGTGCCACTCAGAACTTTTGAATTGCAAATGTTTTGTTTCATATAAGTAAGTGAAGAAAGAGAAAAGAAGAGATGCCCTTGGTCAATAAACAAACATATTTATCATGAACTAACCGGAAGTGGACCCCCCTTGGTTGGTTAATCCTTCAGTTGGTACAACAATCTCAGGATTAGCCTCTTCAACATCCATGGTCTCAGTGTTCATCTCGATATCACGCCTGTCATCTGCATCACCAAGTGAAGTCTCTATGGGCGGCATCCCCCTATTGCTGCACCCAGCCACCTCCCGGCGTTGGTTCCGGCGCCAACAAACCATAGGGAGACTGTACAACCAATTGTTACAAGAAAACATTTCTAAGGATATAGATCAAAGTATTTGCATAATCTAAACAGCAGACATGCAAAAGACTGGATAAGTATCAAGTTGGATTAAAGCATTTAAGCCTGAATTTAAACTTAATCCAAACAACAAAGAAAAAAACAAGCCTGAAAAACATTGCGAGGATCCAAAGCAAATGCAGGGTGTAAATTATCAAAATTCTCCCAAGCTTTCGAATCAGCCGGATGACGCAACACCCCGTCTTTGCGGCGCTTATCATGAAACCATGTCATCGACTTAGCCGTCTGTGGTGACATGAATAACCTTTGCAACCTTGGTTTTATGGGGAAATAACGCAATTGCTTCACAGCAACTTTGTTTCCCACAGTAGACGATTGCAGATTTTCAGTCCGCGCCTCACCTCGGACTGTCTTCCACCTGGACTTGTTACATACTTTACACAAATCTAATTTGCTATCCTCTTTCCAGTACAACATGCAATCATTTGGACATGCATCGATCTTCTCGTAACTAAACCCCAAATCTCCAATCATCTTTTTAGTTTCATACAAGTTAGCCAGCAGTGTCTCACCGTCAGGAAGGATCTGCTTTAACTTCCCGAGTAACAAATTAAAAGACTTGTCAGTCCACTTGCTCACACACTTCAAGTTGAAAAGCCAAACAATAAATGATAGTTTAGTCTCGGTCTTGCACTCCGGATACAATGGTTGTTCTGCATCATTCATGTACTTATAGAAATTTGCAACTTGGACACTTGGGTCTCCCAGACGACTCACAAAAATGTCATTGATCATTCCATGCATACCAGCACCAGCCACTTCAGGTTCGTTATCATTCTCATTTTGAACAGAAGAAGAGGCCAAAGCTTCCCCATGAACCCTCCAAACTGTGTAGTTAGGCATAAATCCCCTAATAATCAAGTGATCTCTACACGCAATACGGGATTGAAACATGCCATTCACACAGTCCCTACATGGACATAATATCTCCCCCCACCTTGTAACCACATTCCTAAATGCAAAATTCAGAAACATATCTACGCCAACAACGTAAGTCTCGGATTCCCTTGAGTGACACATCCACTCTTTATCCATGTTTCCTTCTTCAAGAAAAAAAAAACAAAAAGAGATGTGACGTGAGCTTGGTAATGACCTAGGATCAAGTAGCTTGTACTAGTTGCTCGAGTATCCAGTTTCTTTCTTTTATGTATATGCGTATTTACATGAGTTTAAAGATAACTCAAACAAAAAAGTACAACATACGGAAATAGTACTAGTAAGGTCCAAGGAGCTGAGACTAATTTTTTTCTTGGCAATGACTTAATTTTCTTTCGATTGTTTTCTTTCGGTTGTACAAGAACAAATATCCAAGTTCACTGTACTTGAAACTCATTCTCATAAATGAAACTCTAACAAAGCATAATGTAATCAAATACCATAGTCGCTAACTAGTACTAGTATCATTGGAGCAGTAAATTCAATCATCTCTGAGAAAACCTAACCCAAGCAATTTCAATTCATATTATAGATGCTGAGCTTAGCGTCCAAAAACTATAAATACACATGCACAATGAAAACCTAACTACATAAAACACGTGCTAAATCATCTAAGCTGACATTGAAAATTTAATAACACTAACAAATATCTTCAATTGAATTTGCAACTTCCCGTTGTTCTGTTGATCAATAACAACACTTAGCCTGATCTCTGCTATGTTAATTAATCAACTGCTATGCCACAGTCTCTCACAGCATAGCCATATACAGCATTTCCTAGTAATAATAACGCAAAAGAAGAAGTTGACAGTCCAAAGGGTACTTTTCTTTATATTTCCTTTGTCTTTCATTGGTCATAGGACTAAAACTTTGCTTCTTGAGTTTCAAGTGCGATATTGCAACAAAAACTACCCACATGCTGCACGAGTTTCAGGGTTGGCATTATATGTCTAGGCGAATAGATAATGAAAGGAAGCAATAGAAATGAAAGCATTACCTTTCAGTACTTTGGCATAGACATCCGGATGATCTGCAAGATAGTAGAGTACAAAGCTCAAGGCAATATTGTCCACCGTCTCGTGGCTGGCAAGAAGCGCACCTAAAACCGTATCTGAAAGTTGTGCCAGGAAAACTGCATAAAACGCGGCCTTAATACCGTTACTGAAAGTTGTGCCAGGAAAGCTGCCGGCGACGGAGAATGGCGCTGCCGGCGACGGCGAGACTTCAATCTAAAACGGAATCAGAACATACAAAGCTTTCCAAAACATGATTGGAACAATCGATTATATAACAATCGTTGCGTGGGTTAAAGATAGCTACCTGAGAAGATGGAATCCCAAATGTGATCAATCCCGGAAGAATCGAAGCTTCGAGACTTCAATCTGAAATCCCAAAGTATGTTCAATCTGGACGGATTAATGGAGAATTGGAGAATGGAGAAGAGAGATGAATGAGAGGAAGGGGAGCGGGGAGAGAGAGAGAGAGAGAGAGAGAGGGAACCTGTCGCGGTGAGCCGTGTGAGAGACAGAGAAAGAACATAGAGTCGTGTGTAGTGCAATAGATTAAAAGAAAAAAAAAGGAGAAAAATTGAAGTAAACGTTGATTTTCTATGCCAACGGTCAATTGAGCCGGCTAAAACAATTAGAGCGTCGTCGTAGATAGTATTTTGGCGCTAGATTTTGGCGCTCATACTTTGGGGCGTGAATATAACCTATGGCAACGCAAAAAATATGACCGTCGGCTTAAACGTTTCTGTAGACTCTATAACGGCGGTTATTATGGAGGCGTCGGCGTAGTCCATATACAGCAACGGCATCGAGCGAACGCCCGCATAAGGCGCCGCGACAGATCACTTTTTTTGTAGTGCATGGTGATAGAACCCACCCAAAATCCCTTCCACGCACACATACACACACACACATGAATATGTACCTCAGCCTGATGTCCCTCCACATGACGTGCATGTGGTTCCTTATGTTTTTGCATAAATTCTTCTAACAAGCGACGCAGTTATGGCTTCCAGTTATTGGGCATATCCTCAGTCACATTTTGTGTGCCTGTGATCCGTCTAGATGATCCTCCCATGCTGCTCAACCTCGACCGTGGTGGTGGTCAGCATCTTCCAAGACCAACTGCACGTCCCTTCTTGTCAAGGACTAAAACATAACAATTCACCAAACCCTCCAGAGTTATTAAGTTATTAAGCTTTTTCAAGAAACAAAGAAGGGTATGTCAGTTCTTTTGTCTAATTCCTACTGATGCAAGTAAGTAGTGATTTCTTCCTTAAACCAACTTTCCTACGTGGGGTTTCTGGCTCATTGCATTTAGTTTTGTTAATTGTTCTGTTTCTTTCGTGGGTATTCAAGAAGTTAAGGGCTAATGGCAATGAGGGTGCGAAGAGAAGTCTTAGGGAATATGGGTTCTTGTATTATAAGCAGACCTTATGTTGTAGTTTCGGGTGGTCACTCTTTCACTACAAGAAAACAGGTGTTTAGTGACGGAAATGTCCATCACTAAAAAAGCAATTTCCGTCACAAAAGTTTTAGTGATGGAAACATTCCGTCGCGTAAAACCTCGTCACCAAAAAGTTAGTGACGCAATTAATGATTCCGTCACTAACTTTAGTGATGGAAAATTTCCGTCACTAAATATATTTTATATTTCGAATATTTTTTTAAAAATTTCGTATAAAATTATTGGCTTACCGAAAATTCCGTCACATAAATACGTCACTAAAAATAATTGGTGACGGAAAATTCCATAACATGAAATACGTCACTAAAATAAATGGTGACGGAAAAATTCCGTCACTAAAGGTACTTTATCAATGCTTTATGCTTTTGGCGACAAATCATAATCGTCGCTAAAATTATAAAACAAATGAAGTATAGTTCCGCCTCTTTTTTTCTAATTCCATTTTTTTCTCAAACTTGTATACAATAAATCCATCAACTCATCAAGCACACAAAATCCATTACTACATCAATCTCCACAAAATTCATTAACACAATATCCATTACCATGTTAACCTCCACAATTTCCATCAACACAAACTCCACAAAACCATTAACACAAACTCCACAAGTCCACAAACACATAAAATACCAAGTCCAACACAAAATCTAAAGTATCATATAGTAGCGATCATCCTTGAACATGAAAGTAAGTTGATGATTGAACATTTCAAATTAAAGAGAGGGGATTAGTTGGTCACTCAATTTCCGTCCTCATTAAGGTCATATTCCTCATTGGCATCCAAACCATCATTGCCATCATCATCCTCAGTATATGTGGATGGTTGCACAATCATATAACAACTAAATTTAACTAACAATTACTAAAAATTCACATCATAAATGATATGGTGAAGAATCATGAATCATATATGCCCGCACATAATCTAATTAGACTACACTTAAGTCATTATCTAAGCAAGCTCACGATTCCCATTAACACGGTGATAGAACCCACCCAAAATCCCTTCCACGCACACAGACACGCACATACATGAATATGTACCTCAGCCTGATGTCCCTCCACATGATGTGCCTCTGGTTCCTTATGTTTTTAGATGAATTCTTCAAACAAGCTACGCAGTTGTGGCTTCCAGTGATCGGGCATATCCTCAGTTACATTTTTTGTGGCTGTGATCCGTCTAGATGATCCTCCTATGCTGCTCAATCTCAACCGTGGTGGTGGTCAGCGTGTTCCAAGACCAACTGCACGTCCCTTCTTGTCAAGGACTAAAACATAACAATTCACCAAACCCTCCAGAGTTATTAAGTTATTAAGCTTTTTCAAGAAACAAAGAAGGGTATGTCAGTTCTTTTGTCTAATTCCTACACACTAATGCAAGTAAGTAGTGATTTCTTCCTTAAACCAACTTTCCAACGCGGGTTTTCTGGCTCATTACATTTAGTTTTGTTAATTGTTCTGTTTCTTTCATGTGTATTCAAGAAACTAAGGGCAAATGGAAATGAGGGTGCGAAGAGAAGTCTTAGTGACAATGGGTTCATGTATTATAAGCAGACCTTATTTTGTTGTTTCGGGTTGTCGCGCCAACTCCGCGACGCTCGTAGTCCATCGCCAGGACGTCGTCTCCGGGACCCCCATCATCGGTGTCTGGGCGCCGCACTCCAACACTCTGCCGCGCCCATGCGTCGCACCGCTGATACAACCGTGCCCCCAGGCTCTCTGTCACACTACCGTGCCCCCAGCACCATATGCACTCCGTCATGCCCATGATCCGCGCCATTAACACAGACGTGCCCCCGGCACCTTACTCACTTCATCGCGCCCATGCGCCACAATCATGTTACATTCCCCCCGGGCACCACACCCATTCACCACATCATGCACACCTTGCCTTGGACGTGGAACATGCTTCGACCCACTCTCCAAAGTGTACATCATCCTGCGGGGATAGGCGACTCCTCCGGGATGCTATCTCCGCTAGGGAACTCTAAGTGCTCCGGCATGAAGATTCCCCTTCTGCCAGGTAGACGGTTCCTCCGGGATGCTACCTCGGCCCGTGAAGTAGACGGCTCCTCCGAGATGTTACCTTGACGCGCTCCGAGTGCTCCGGCACAAGGGCTCACCCGTGGGGATAGGCGACTCCTCCGGGACATTACCTCCGTCAGGGAGCTTTTCAACTCCCCTTTCGCTAGGTAGACGACTCTTCCAGAATGCTACCTCAGCCAGTCGGGTAGACGGCTCCTCCGGGATGCTACCTTGACGCGCTCCGAATGCTCCGGCACAAGGACTCACCCGCGGGGATAGGCGACTCCTCCAGGACACTATCTCTGCCAGGGAGCTCTTCAACTCCCCTTCCGCCAGGTAGACGGCTCCTCTGGGATGCTACCTCGGCCAGTCGGGTAAACGGCTCCTCCGGGATGCTACCTTGACGCGCTCCGAGTGCTCCGGCACAAGGACTCACCCGCGGGGATATGCGACTCCTCCGGGACACTATCTCTGTCAGGGAGCTCTAAGTGCTCCGGCATGAAGACCCCTCTTTTTCCAGGTAGACGCCTCCTCCGCGATGCTACCTTAGCCTGCCAGGTAGACGGATCCTGCATTAACAGACTTGAATTGACAGAAGCTAACATAGTGACCTGATTGAAACGAATTTCACAATTTAGTGGTTGCTTTTGACACAAATCATTGCCCAGTGACCAAAGTTGAATTTTCCTAATAGTATAACGGTCAACTGAGTAGTTAACTCATATCCAATTGGTCCGGTTCATTTGGATCTACTTCTAATCGGATTGGATCATAAAAATTGGACTTTATCTGTTTCCGATGCAGAGAATCGGATTGGATTGTAACAAATTGGACTATACTTGTTTCCTGTCCATTCTAAATTAGGGTAGTTGTTTTTTTTTTAAGAAAAAATTAAAGCCTGTTTCCCCCACCAACTCAAAAAGCACCACCACGACACCCCGCTGCCACCCCTACCATACTTCAATCATCAACAATCCATGACCATCGTCGCCTCACCCCGATAACCACTGTTAGGCCCCTTAAACTTTCATTAAAGATTCCTCTTAAGATGACAAAGCTTCAATTGCAACGACCATCTATCGGTTTTTTTGGCCTTATCCTAGACGACTGTATAAACCTATACGACCAAATGTGAGAAATGGGAAACAGAAAGCGAGTAGTCTCGAACGCTTGATTAAAATTTGGGATGGCTCCACCATGCACTGGGAAAAGCTTGTGATCATAGATCGAATATGATACATCTCTCTCTCATAATCTTTGTAGACTTTCGTCTTCTAAAATCCTCTTCTTTTTCCTTTAGTTGCTAAAACAACATTTTTATAAAGGTCTGGGCAGTCGAAATGATAGATCAAACCTCTTTAGTCGTGCATATCATTTCCAAAAGATGATAACCTAAATATGATGAAAGATCCAAATTCCCCTTACCTACCAGTTAAAATGACAAAAATCTTTACTGGTAGTTTGTTCAAATTTGGCCAGTTTTGTACCCTTATCTGATACGATCTTAAGCTAAACTGTAAGGGACAAACACCCTGATTTGGATTATATCACATGTGAAATACCAGATTTTGGAATTCGCTGCCAAATCTATTCTAAAATCAAGCCACTAACCTCCTATCCTATATATATTGACCTTGACCTAGGTTAAATCCCAATTAACTAGACCAACCGACTGGACTTTACCACTTAAACTGGGACTGCAATGCTAATTAGAATGGACCAACTGGGCTGCATTGGACTGGACTTAATTAATTCAGTTAAGAACTCCATTTCTTTTTCACTTTCTGACCACACACACTATCTCTCTCTCTCTCACACACACACCCACACAGACACACACACTTTCTGACTATACTCTGTGTGTGTGCCCCCCTCCCCCTTCTGTCTACATTCTTCTTTCCTTTTGCCGCTCACTCATCTCTCTCCCCTTCTACCTTACTTCAACAGTTTCTCCAGCGACGACCACTACCACTCACCCATCACCACCAAGTTGAGCTTCATTTCTCTAATTAGTCTCTCCCCGCTACACCATCGCTTGAGACCCACCACCACTACAAGAAAAAGGATCCCTAGCAACTGAAAAAATCCATCCCTAAAAGTGACTGTTACCAACGGATTTGACCGTCAGTATAAATCCATCGCGTAAGACCTTTAGAGACAAGAAAAGATTCAAATTAATGCAGATGATAGGGAAAGAAGGTTCAAATTAATGCAGCAAGAACTTATGGTATGCTGGTATGCCATGCGAAAGAAGAAGTATGCTTTTCAAGTAAAATGGAAACTAGTTTAGATTTGAAGGAAATATAAAGATAAAAGCAACGTCTATCTGCAAAAAATTTCAATTCTGAAATTTTTTTCAGATTCAGATTTATGATCAGATTTCATTAAAAAAATCTTGAATTTTCTTTTTACGGTCTGATTTCCTAATGGGAAAAGAGAGCAAAGACAGGTACAATTAGTAAATTTAGTTGCTCTGGCAATGTCCATTATCTTCGGTGAAATAAAATCAAGATATCTAAAGAAGAACGGAACTTAATTTAAACCTTTGGTGGATATACGAGTAGCAGAAACTTGGAACGCCAGCATAGGTGAGATGGGAACAGAGGGACCCACATAAAGGTGACAAAAGCAGAAAAAATAAATAAATAAAAGGATCAAGGGTATTATCAGAAACTTGACTATTTTGACAAAGTTTCTTAAATATTGTGCAACCCCAATGTGATCAAATATATTAGGACAGAGGGAGTAATAAAAATTCATTGGATTCGGATGAGATCATCTGGTCCATTCAATCATTTGATTCAACTCAATCTGATAACTTACTATTAAGCTGGAGTGGTTTTCCTTCTGATCCAATCTTATCCACTGAGAAACCTACCTCAAATGCCTAAAAGTAAAGTTTAAATATTATTTTTTAATTAACATTTCATAGCATGCACGAATTATTCACATAATTTTTTTAAGTAAATCGCACGACAATTGCCATAATAGTTAAGCACATACCTAAAAAAAAAGAAAGGAAAGGAAATTGCGTATTTATCATTCACCATTAAGCATTGCTTATTAAATTTATTGGTGAAAGTTCTTATGCAAAACTAATGCAAGGAATCATATGCAAAACTAATGCAAGGAATCATATGCAAAACTAATCCGAATAATCATTGAGACAAAAGGATTTCGCCATTACTGTGATTGTTCTTAGGTCCAATCATATGGAAGAAAGAAACATATGAATTAGCACCTTACACTTATTGCTTTAATGATGTAAACAATTACTGCACGTATTACTTCAAGGAAATCAAACGTCAGTAGATATAGAGAAATGTGGTCAAGTTTTTGAGAGAGAACAGTCACCGGTTGTTGAATTTAATAAGCCAACGAAAACTTAATTATCCAACCAACGGTGAGAGAAAATCCACCTGAAGCAAGCAAAACAGGGAGTACTTTGATAAAAGAATACCAAGACAAGTGTGTGTATATATATATATATATATATATATATATATATATATATATATAAATATTAAGAGAGTTAACTACTCGATCACCACTGTACTATTAGAAAAATTTAACTTTGATCACTGAATATCAATTTGCGTCAAAATGACCATTAAATTTTAAAATTCATTTAATCAGGTCAATCCGTTAATTTAGGGGTAAAACTGTGGTTTGTATGCTCCCCTTCTTCCTTTATCTTCACACACACACACACACACACACACACACACACCTCTCTCTCTCTCTCTCTCTCTCTCTCATCTGTCTATACACCTAAAGACACCCTCAGCTCTTATCTTCTGACTGTACACTTTTGCACCTTCACCCGCAAAATCCGATAGCCCAAGTTTCACACTCCCATTTCGACTCAACCCCTCACTCAAAATCATACAATACCCCAAAACAAACTCCTAATCACCAATTCCCTTAAACATCCATATGGGTTTTGCACCCCATTCCTCCAAAACTCAACAATTTCAACTCAGCAAAGAACCCATGGCTTCATCTATAATTAACGGAGATGAAACCCTGAAGCTAATCAACATCATCCACATCTGGGTTATCTTTCAATGGGCAAGAATTTACTGGCAACTGCTTGCCCAACAATGGTTTAGTCTCATATGCTAGAAAAATAACTCACACAGCCAAAATCATGGCACCCAAATACAGAATACCCTCATCCAGGCCTGCTTCACAACCAAGTAGTACAGTGTGTATGTGTTTGTGTGAAAGATATCGACTAGTAACTATATAAAAAATTTATTGCGGCTGGTAATACACAAACTGCAGAGGGGAGGAGAGGAGAAGGGATGGGAAGGGAGTGAAGGGTAGTGAAATGAGGGGAGCTCCCTCTTTGCTGTGTGGGGGGTAATGAAATGGCTTCAATTTTGGCCTTCGTCTTCTCTTCTGTTGCGTCTTATGGGTTTTACTCATTTTTAGTTTTTCTTCTTCCTTTTTTTGTTTTTTTTTGCTTTTTTGGGTTTGATTTTCTTTGTCATCCTTCAAGTTTTAGTGGCACTGGGCAGTGAGAAAATAATTCAATTGGCTCTCTTCTGAGTAACTACAATACATATTGGATGTGTGTGCATGCGTGAGCGTGGCTCTATGTGTGTGGGGGAGGGGTGGGGGTGGTGGAGTTTGTGTGCGACAGTGCGTGTGAGACAGAGAGGGAAAGAAAAGAGAGAGCGGGAAAGAGAGAAAGAAGAAAGAGATTGAGAAACAATAGAGTAAAAAGACCAATAAACCTTTGAGTAAATGGATGGCGTTAAGGATAATAATTTGACGGTGTAACTTGATTGAAACGATTTTCAGACTTTAGTGGTCACTTTGACACAAATTGATATTCAGTTACCAAAGTTGAATTTGCCTAGTAGTAATCAACCAAGTAGTTAACTCATTTTGAGAAGTAGCAAAGTTTTCACTATCTATCTTGTAAATACATGCCATTTGATATAGCTAAAAATATCCCTCCAATCTACGGACGACACGTGGCGGTCATGACGCGTAACCCGTACCGACTCACTACCGATATGGCACTTACCATATCGGTCATCAGACAGAATCCTAAAAAGACTCTGACTCTATCAGCTCAGATTGACATAAGGATCTTCTAAGATCCTAATTGGATTCTGATTAGAGTTGGTCAAAGCTCAGTCTCACTAGGATTCCACCTCCTACCACTATATAAAGGGGTGATACCCCTCAGGTAAACCTAAGCTCACACATATACACATTGTGTCTTTACTGCTTCCTCAGAGTTCTACATCGTTAGCCCTCTCTGACTTAAGCATCGGAGCGTTCCCCCGCCGGAACCCCACCCGGCGGTAACTCCGTGTTCTCTTTTGCAGGCCTGATTTCTGGTGCTGTTCCCGATCCAGTTTTTAGCTGCAACAGATTGGCGCCATCTGTGACACCCCCACAGGGAACATGGCTAACCACTCTTCTTCCGATGACTCTTCACAGAATCATCATGCGAGAACTAAGGACTCTCATCGACCAGGTCATTCTCATGATCAGCGCTCGACCCCTCTGCGTCGTCGTCGCACCAGTTCTTCCGAAGATAATTACGTCAACGTAACATCTGCTACTCCCGAATCAGAAACTAGACCTCGGAGAAACAAATCTCCAACGTCTACTCTGAAAAACGGTGACCTTCGCCATCGCCTTAACCGTCAGCTATTCAAAACACCACATGATAACCTTACCAAGGAAATCCACGAACTGAAGGATGTTGTAAACACTCTTCAACAAAAGCTTGACAGGGTGGCGGCTCCACAGTCCACTCACCATTCCCATCTTGATCCTAGCGACCTTCGTCTTCGTCTCACCTCCAGATCAAGCTACGGCCGCAAGTATCAATCAACGGCCGATCCAACTTATGATCCCAGAGTTAAGAGCGGAAGTCACATGACCATAAGCGGGTCATGCTATCGATGGGATCCATTAGTCGAAGGCAGTACCAACTCATCTCCCCGGCGAGTCGCGAAAGCTGAAACTCCTCGAAGATCTGTCCACAGGAAGACGACGCCTGAGTTTCGTTCCCAAGAGCGAAACTCCTGGAAGATAGTACCGAGATATCGTTCTCCAGAACGATCTCTCCCAAGGGAAGAATCTGGATATCCGTTATCTGAAACTATTGAGAAAGCAAAGCTACCGCCCAACTTCCGAATGCCTCAGTGCGACCATTATGACGGGACAGGAGATCCTGGAGAACATGTTTATCAATTTGAAACCAACATGTTACTCCTCCAAGTTTCGGATGCTGTCATGTGTAGAGCCTTCCCCACTACTCTCAGAAAAGCTGCACATGCGTGGTTCAAATCTCTCAAACCAAGATCAATTTTTTCTTTTAGCCAATTGTCGGATCTCTTCCAAAAGCATTTTGTAAGTAGTCGCTCCCGAAGGAAGAATTCGGCGAGCCTGCTTAACATTGTGCAGGAGAAAAACGAATCTTTGGCTTGTTTCCTTGGACGATTCAACGCAGCGACTTTGGAGGTTGACAATCTAGACGAGTCTGTGAAATACACTGCCTTTCTCCGCGCTCTCCGTCCGACATCCAAGTTTGCCTTCTCTGTGAACAAAAGTCCACCAGGCAATATGAGAGCCCTACTTGAGAAGGCAAACAAATATATTCAAGCTGAAGAATACCTGGAGACACACAGAGGGCGACATGGAGAAGAAAAGGAAAACACGAAGAAACGATCTCGAGAAATAACTCCCCAAGGGGGAAAGTCCGTAAAACGATCTAAACCAGATGAGCGACGTCCGAAAGACCCGTTTGCTCCGAAAAATCTGACGCTCCTTAACGCCAAACCTTCTCAGATTCTCCATGAGATCAAAGACAATCAAGCCCTCCAGTGGCCAGATAAGATGAGATCCCGGCCAAATAAAAGGAACAAAGATTTATGGTGTCACTTCCACAAAGATCATGGCCATGCAACTGATAACTGCGGGTCGCTTAAAACAGCACTTGAGGCCCTTATCAAGCGCGGTCAGTTCAGAAAGTGCGTTGCGCCAAGGGAAGGACGACAACAGACACCCCCCGCCGTGGAAGAGAGAGAAGGTCGAGAAGAGAATGCAGGTATAATCAACACTATATGTAGGGGATTAGCAGCAGGAGGATCATCTCGACAAGCTCGAAAAGCATATGCCAGAGAAGTGTGCATAACGAGTCAACCCCCAAGTAAAAAGCAGAAGGCAATACCCGCAGCAACGAACACCATCTCAGATAAAGATTCAAAGGAAGTAAAAACTCCTCATGATGATCCATTAGTCATCACCATAAAGGCTGGGAACTTCGACATGAAACGCGTCCTGATCGATAACGGAAGTTCTGCGGAAGTCTTATTTTACGATGCATTCAAGAAGATGAACATTCCAACGGACCGTCTCCGAAAGATGGATACACTGTTGTATGGATTCTCCAATCATCCAGTTGCAGTCGAAGGGATTATCGCACTCCCGGTTGCGATTGGCACACCTCCGGCACAAGCCAACTTCATGCTTGATTTTGTGGTGGTAAAGGTCCCCTCAGCATAGAACGCTATATTGGGACGACCAGCGCTCAATCAGTTTCAGGCGGTAGTGTCAACCTATCACCTCAAGATGAAATTCCCCACAGAACACGGGATTGGAGAGGTGAAAGGTGACCAAACTACAGCTCGCGAGTGCTACGTGACTTCATGCCAATCAAAAAGCAAGGAAGCACTCATTATAGACGACCTCCGGGAAGATACAAGGATACAAAGGGGAGAACCAGTTGAAGACCTTATCAGCATTGAAGTATATCCCGGGGAAGAAAGCAAGACAGTTCGGATAGGATCAAATCTTAAGGAAGACACCAAACTTGAGCTGGTGAACCTATTAAGAACCTATGCGGATATTTTTGCATGGACAGCCGCAGACATGCCTGGAATTGATCCTGAAGTCATCACCCATAGGCTGAATGTTGATCCGTCCAAAAAATCTGTCAAGCAGAAGAAGAGGACTTTTGCACCAGAGAGACAGGAGAAGATTGAAGAAGAAGTCGATGAACTCCTAACGGCCAACTTCATTGAAGAGGTCCACTACCCAGATTGGATCGCCAATGTAGTCATGGTTCCTAAATCAGGCGACAGATGGCGGATATGCATCGATTACACGGACCTCAACAAGGCCTGCCCGAAGGACAGCTACCCACTCCCAAGAATCGACCTTCTTATCGACTCTACGTCAGGCCATGAACTGCTTAGTTTCATGGATGCATATTCTGGTTATAACCAGATTATGATGCACAAAGACGACGTCTCCAAAACTTCGTTCATCACAGAGAGAGGGTTATACTGCTACAAAGTGATGCCCTTTGGACTCAAGAATGCCGGAGCAACGTACCAGCGTCTGGTGAACATGATATTTCGAGACTTGATTGGGAAGAACATGGAAGTTTATGTCGACGATATGCTCGTCAAAAGCATAAAGTCTGAATTCCATGCCAAAGACTTGAAAGAAACTTTTGACATCCTTCGAAAGTATAGAATGAAGCTAAATCCACTCAAATGCGCTTTCAGAGTCGCATCAGGAAAGTTTTTGGGATTTATAGTTTCTCAACGAGGGATCGAAGCGAACCCAGAGAAGATCAAAGCTATCCAAAGCATGACGTCCCCAAAAACAGTCAAGCAAGTACAAGAGTTGACAGGAAGGGTTGCAGCCTTGGGAAGGTTCATGGCCCGATCAGCTGAACGATGCTTGCCATTCTTCAAAGCTATCAGAAAAGCAAAAAGTTTCACTTGGACAGATGGCTGCCAGGAGTCGTTTGAAGAACTCAAAACTTATTTAAGTTCTCCACCCCTACTTTCAAAACCACTTTCAGGTGAAGACTTATTCCTATACCTCTCAGTCACTGACGTCGCAGTCAGCACTGTTCTAATTAAAGAAGAAGATGGAGTTCAGAAACCCATCTACTACATTAGCAAAGTCTTGCAAGATGTAGAGACCAGATACCCGAAGATCGACAAGATTGCACTAGCCCTTATCATATCGGCCAGGCGTCTTCGACCATACTTCCAGTCTCATACTATTATTGTACTGACGGACCAACCACTTAGAAAAGTTTTACTGAGCCCAGAGGCTTCAGGAAGACTAGTCAATTGGTCCGTAGAGTTGGGAGAATTTGACATCCAATATAAGCCTCGCACTGCAATCAAAGCTCAAGCCTTGGCAGACTTCATAGTGGAGTGTACCCTACCTGAAGACCCTCCTCAATTGGTAATGTCAGAGGTTCCGAACCTTGTAATCTTTATGTAAACTGTTCTTAAGCTATTGGCAGTAGCGGAGCGGGAATTATTCTTATAAGTCCAGAAGGATTTACTATCGAATACGCACTTCGCTTCGGTTTTCAAGCCTCGAATAATGAAGCAGAGTATGAGGTCCTCCTTGCGGGGAGAAGTTTAGCACACGCCTTAAAAGTGAACTCCCTATCAGTTCATAGTGATTCACAACTGGTGGTCAATCACGTCCTGGGAGATTATGAAGCCAGAGATGATAGAATGGCTTAATATCTCGACTTAGTTAAAACTTCAGCGGTGAAGTTTCAAAATTTCACCATCCGCCAGATTCCCAGGGATCATACTACGCAGGCGGATGCATTATCAAGGCTCGCCTCCATTGAAGAAATTGATGTTCGACGACCGATATACCTTGAGTTCCTCAAGGACCGCAGTATCACTTCTCAAGCTAATGTTGAAGTAATAGATCAAGAACCCTGTTGGATGGACACAATCATCAAATACCTGTCCACGGGCGAATTACCAAGTACCAGACACGAAGCCAGAAATCTTCGTGTCAAAGCTGCACGGTATGCTTTAGTAGAAGGGACTTTATACAAAAAATCGTTCAGCCTTCCTTACCTCAGATGTCTACGTCCATCAGAATCCCTCTACGCATTACAAGAAGTTCATGAAGGGATATGCGGCCAACATCTTGGAGGGAGAACATTGGCGCGGAAAATCCTAAGGCAAGGATACTACTGGCCTACGATGCAGAAAGACGCGATCGACTTCACTCGAAGATGCGATAGATGTCAGAAATTCGCGCCAGTTTCTCATACACCGGTTGTTCCTTTGGCCTCAATTGTTTCTCCAATCCCCTTTGCTGTTTGGGGAATGGACCTTTTGGGACCTTTTCCCATGGCTACTGGACAACGACGATTCGTAATCGTGACAATAGACTACTTCACCAAATGGACTGAAGCAGAATCTTTGGCCACCATTACTTCAGCCAAGTGTGAAGAGTTCTTCTGGAAAAATGTCGTCTGCCGCTTTGGAATACCAAGGGCCTTGATCGTTGATAATGGGAAGCAATTTGACAACAACAACTTTCGAACCTTTTGTACGAATCTATCGATCGATTTGAGATTCACCTCCGTAGCTCATCCACAATCCAACGGACAGACCGAAAACATGAATCGAAGCATCCTACAAGGATTGAAGAAGAAGCTAGACGAAGCTAAAGGCGCATGGGTAGACGAACTCCCCAAAGTATTGTGGGCTTATCGAACAACTCCACATTCAGTCACAGGGGAAACACCTTTTTTACTATGCTACGGAACGGAAGCAATGTTGCCAGTCGAGATAGGAGTACCAACAATACGGGCCTTACACTTCAACGAATTGAACAATGAAGATGGACTCCGAGCAAATCTTGATTTGGTAGATGAAGCTCGAGCTCAAGCCCATGCACGATCTGTTGTAATAAAACAACGAGTGGCACGATATTACAATCAGAGGGTCCGATCCAAACAGTTCAACGAAGGAGATTTGGTCCTTCGCAAACTAGAAGTTTCCGATCCAAAAGCAGCTACGGGAAAGTTATCTCCCAACTGGGAAGGACCCTACCGTGTCATAAAGGTGCTCAAACCGGGCGCCTACGCACTAGGGAAACTTTCTGGAGAACCCATCCCTCGCACTTGGAATGCTGAGAACTTGCGCAGATATTACCAGTAGTGTCTCGGCAGGAGCCAAAACACTTCCTTTTTTGGGGGATAAGGGGCACAGACCTTATCAGAACTCCAACGTCTTAAAAATAATCTTGAGCAGATTGTTTCGAATAAATGGGTTGTTAAGCAATCCAATGTAAACTTTATTTTCTACTCTATTAATAAAGTTATTCTTTCTCAGTATTGTTGTAATAGAAGCTTGGCCAAAACATTCTGTCCGAACAGAGTGACGGCCGAACACTCTGCCCGAACAGAGTGGCAAGCTTAGCCAAAACATTCTGTCCGAACAGAGTGACGGCCGAACACTCTGCCCGAACAGAGTGGCAAGCTTAGCCAAAACATTCTGTCCGAACAGAATGACGGCCGAACACTCTGCCTGAGCAGAGTGACAAGCATAACCAAAACATTCTGCCCGAACAGAATGACGGCCGAACACTCTGACAGAACAGAGTGGCAAGCATAGCCAAACATTCTGCCCGAACAGAATGATGGCCGAACACTCTGCCCGAACAGAGTGACAAGCATAGCCAAAACATTCTGCCCGAACAGAATGACGGCCGAACACTCTGCCCGAACAGAGTGACAAGCTTAGCTAAAAACATTCTGTTTAAAACAGAGTGATGGCCGAGCACTCTGCTCGAACAGAGTAAGAAAGATAAAACCAAAACATTCTGTTTAAAACAGAGTGATGGCCGAGCACTCTGCCTGAACGGAGTGTATAACTCTTGAGTTTTCAAAATACAAGAGAAGCCAGGCGGATTAGCTACAGATCTAAGTCCGTGAAGAAACAAAAGTTAATGGGGGCATCGTCACTCCACCAAAACTTTTGCATCTTCGAAATATAAGCCAAGCGAGGGTGCTTGACCTCTTTGCCGACTCTTTAAGTGACGATTAAAGGGTTTGAGTCAAAGTAAAAGCGAATAATACTGTGTGAATGGTAAAACACAAAACCATGACAAACACATAGTAAAAGTTAAAGTTGCTGAAAAATTAAAGATAAGAGTTTTACATAGAAGCCCTTAAGAGGGCAGTGAAAACTTGTCTCAGCAAAATAAAAAGGCTAGCTACAAGTCTAAGCCTCAGGGGCATCACCAGAAGGACCTTCGCCTGGAAGATCAGAAGCTGCGACATCTCCTGCCTCTGGAGGCATAACAGTCTCCCCAGATGGTGACCCAACCGCAGGCAGAACGAAACCATCCAAGGGGATATCAGGAAAGCGCTCAGCGAACATCTCCTTGGCCTTCACAAAGCCAAGCTCATAAATCTCCAGACCATCTTCAGTCCGCTTCTTCAGCCATTCATCCCCCGCGTTCCCTTCTAAGAAATCGCGAATGCCTTGGTCTCGAGCTTTGACCACCTCTTCTGCAGCCCTCTTCTTAACTCGATCCAGTTTCTTCTCCAGAGATGCAATCCGATCCAGATGATCTTCCTCACGCTTGCTCAGCTCTTCAGCACGATGGGTAGCATCTTGTGCTTCCTTAACTGCTTCCCTTGTCAGCTGGGCCTCCTCGGCCGCCACCTGCCTTGCCATCTCAAAGCGAGAAAACATCTCAGATCCACTGGCGTACATCTGGAATGAAGATAAAGATCAGCAGCTGAACGAAACTTGGAAACAAGAACATAAAACCTAGTTGAAGCAAAAGACGTTACCGTATAGACGGCCTGGGCAAATGAGCAGGCAAAAGTCTCATGGGTCTGATTCTGGAAAACTTCCTTATCTCGAGGAAGGATCCCATGACGAAGATGCTGCTCCGAGATCTGGCTGTCCGGCATCCCAAGGTCATCACGCCTAAGTGCCCA
Organism: Escallonia rubra; assembly: GCA_033065855.1. Taxonomy (NCBI): domain Eukaryota; kingdom Viridiplantae; phylum Streptophyta; class Magnoliopsida; order Escalloniales; family Escalloniaceae; genus Escallonia; species Escallonia rubra. The sequence continues at coordinate 38,276 of JAVXUO010001711.1, read as the reverse complement.
CCTCGGGTGAAAGATGGGATCATCCTCAATAGAAACTTGATCAAGTATCTGGGGAGAGCGTTCTGCAGGAGTGACTCTAGTCCTCTTAGGAACAGGAGGCAACTCCACACTTGGCTGCTTCTCCTTTCGTTTCCCCTTAGCCTTCTGAAGAACGCCGAGGAATGCTCCTTGCTGCGACTTTCCACTACCGCTAACCATTTCTGCAATGAAGATAGAAGTCAATACGGGAATCATTATTGAAGTCAAGTTTAATTCAGTATGTCATGCAAAACACACCTAAAGAAACAGTCTCAGCAGATGGCACAGTAGGAATAGCAGGAAGAGGGGGAATCAGAAGACCAGCTGGAATGGGCTTTGGTGGTATCATCTTCGCCCACTCCAATTGTTCCTCCGAAAGAGGCTCGTCTATACAAAGACCGCCTCGAAGTTTGATATGACTAAGTATGTGCTTAGTCTGGCTATTAGGAGTAGGCTTGCCAGGATTTTCGAAATCCTTACAATAAGGGTTCCACATCTGTCAAAAGGAAACTCCCCCTTGTCCAGTCGGCCAACAAAGAAGTATCTGGAATGCCAACCTTTATTCGACTTTGGGCAGCCCTTAAGACGACGTTGCCTACTGTGAATATCGTACCATCCGGGACAGTTGGCAACCCCTTTGACGAAACCGACCTCACATAAGACTCTCATAAAATCAGTTACATCTGGTTTGTAACCTGAAGTCTGAACCAAATATATAAGACCAGCAAGCTTCCTCCAACCATTTGGAACAAGCTGCCCGGGAGCCATGCGATAATGCTCAAAGAAACGAAGAGCGAAAGGATGAAGATGAAGCCTATACCCAGACTTCACCTGCTCTTCGTAGACACCCGTTTCAAACCTAGTACCATAGTTGGCTGGTTCACCCAAACTGGGAAGACGAGCATACCAACCTTCGGGAAGAGGATATTCCCGAATTAAATCCTACAAATCTTCAGTCGACATCTTACTAGACTTTTCGTCAGCAGTATACCAAGGCTTTGGATTAGCCTTTTCTTCGGCTTGATCCTTTACTTCTCCTAAAGGATTCCCCCCAGATAAATATTGTGAAGGCTGTGAAGATGAAGGTGGTAATGGTTGTGAAGATGAAGGTTGGAATCGTCGAGAGGATGAAGGTTGGAATGGTTGGGAAGTTGAAGGTAGTGGAGGTTGTGGATTTGAAGTCCCAACTTCGCTTCCTGAAGTTGCAACTCACTCCGAACTTGAAGACGAACTACTACTCGAAGACGAACTATCAGACATGTTTTCTACTTCTACCGCAAATATGAGACTACAACAAACTTGAAGTGCGGAACAGAAATGGTAGAGAAAAAAAACTTACTTGCAGAGTAATGAGCTCCCAAAATTTCGAGTGGAGTAAAAATGAAGTGGAAGTTCTCTTTCATAGAGAAACGCCAAGTAACCGTCTCTTGGTAAACGCAACGGTTCATGTACCTGCAACGTGTCACAAGCTGAAGAGAGCAGAAGCTTGAAAATTTTTCAAAAGAATTCCCGCTCAAATTCTCGCACGTGACACCTTGGGAACACCAAAAGTTATTCCCGAGCAGAATCTCGCCCGAACACTCTGTCCGAGCAGAGTGCCAAAGGTCGAACAGAATCTCGCCCGAGCATAATCACGCCCGAACACTCTGCCCGAGCAGAGTGCCAACAGCCGAGCATAATTCTTCCCGAGCAGAATCTTGCCCGAACACTCTTCCCGAACAGAGTGCCAACGGCCGAGCAGAATTCTGCCCGAGCAGAATCTCGTCCGAACACTCTGCCCGAGCAGAGTACCAACGACCCAGCAGAATCCCGCCCGAGCACAATCGTGTCCGAACACTCTACCCGAACAGAGCGAACATGGCCGAACAGAATTCTGCCCGAGCAAAATCATGTCCGAACACTCTGCCCGAGCAGAGCGCCACCGGCCGAACAGAATCCTGCCCGAGCACAATCGTGTCCGAACACTCTCCCCGAACAGAGCGCACGTCGCCGAACAGAATCCTGCCCGAGCAAAATCGTGTCCGAACACTCTGCCCGAACAGACTCCTCATCCGAACAGAAGTTTGTCCGAGACGACTCCCCCAACAGAATGCTCGCCCGAACAGAATGCTCGTCCGAGCAGAAGACTGCCCGAACAGAATGCTCGTCCGAGCAGAAGTGTGTCCGAACAGAATGCTTCCCGAACAGAAATTCGTCCGAGCAGACTGCCCTAACAGAATGCTCGTCCGAACAGAATGTTTGTCCGAGCAGACCGTCCGAACAGAATGCTTCCCGAACAGAAGTTTGTCCGAGCAGACCGTCCGAACAGAATGCTTCCCGAACAGAAGTTTGTCCGAGCAGACTGCCCGAACAGAATGCTCGTCTGAACAGAATGTTTTTCCAAGCAGACTGCCCGAACAGAATGCTCGTCCGAGCAGACTGCCCGTCCGAACAGAATGCTCGTCCGAACAGAAGTTTGTCCGAGCAGACCGTCCGAACAGAATGCTTGTCCGAACAGAATGCTTCCCGAACAGAAGTTGGTCCGAGCAGACTGCCCGAACAGAATGCTCGTCCGAGCAGAATTTCGTCCGAGCAGACTGTCCGAACAGATGCTCGTCCGAACAGATGCTCGTCCGAACAGAAGTTTGTCCGAGCAGGTTGCCCGAACAGAATGCTCGTCCGAACAGAATGCTGTCCGAACAGATGCTCGTCCGAACAGAATCGCGTCCGAGCAGAAACTCGTCCGAGCAGAGCACTTTGAAATTTTGAAATGTTGACAAACAGATTCAATTCTGTTTTTTGGCATATTTCGCTATCACCAGTGGAAAAAGTATGCTTCCACCCGCTTCATTAACGCTGGTAAAAGCAGGGGGCATATGATATAGCTAAAAATATCCCTCCAATCTACGGACGACACGTGGCGGTCATGACGCGTAACCCGTACCGACTCACTACCGATATGGCACTTACCATATCGGTCATCAGACAGAATCCTAAAAAGACTCTGACTCTATCAGCTCAGATTGACATAAGGATCTTCTAAGATCCTAATTGGATTCTGATTAGAGTTGGTCAAAGCTCAGTCTCACTAGGATTCCACCTCCTACCACTATATAAAGGGGTGATACCCCTCAGGTAAACCTAAGCTCACACATATACACATTGTGTCTTTACTGCTTCCTCAGAGTTCTACATCGTTAGCCCTCTCTGACTTAAGCATCGGAGCGTTCCCCCGCCGGAACCCCACCCGGCGGTAACTCCGTGTTCTCTTTTGCAGGCCTGATTTCTGGTGCTGTTCCCGATCCAGTTTTTAGCTGCAACACCATTCAACTAGACGATGTTGCCACCAATGGACAAGGCGTGAAATCGAGGATGATACCAGCTTTGTCACTTGATAATGCATGGCTGGAAGCAATTAATGTAACGCCCGCCAATTTTTTTTTAATCATGATACTTGTATAAGTACGAATTAGAATGTATTGTGACTTTGAATTACATAGTGGCCCTAAAAATCGATTTAAAATTTTCTTCCTGTAAATTGGATTATACTTTTGGGATTAGATGACCCAATTTAAATTTGGGCTTTAATTGGCCCATTTATAAAGTTAGAGAATTTTGGGACGTAATGAGTATATTGCAATTCTTATTATTTTAGGAATATAATTAGATTCATTTTAGGCTGATGACTTACGTACAATATAATTCCTAGGAGCACACAAACTTCTGAAGAGCATCTAAAGAATCTCTAGGAAGAACACTTTTCAGATTTTGGCTATTACATTGAGGTAAGATCTTATTTTGATATTGAGATTGAGGTTTGTGGTAAAAATCACATAAGCTATTGTGATTGATAGAGTCTAATTGAAATTTTGGTATTATTATATCAGGGTTTTGGATTTCATTTGTTTGAGGAGATCAAGACTTGGAGTTGATTTGCACAATTGAGGTAATGGTTTTCTCACGAATTTATCCCATATGAATTCTGATTATCGATCCGTTAATTAATTGATTTATTGTTAAAAAGATACCTATTGATTCTTTAGAACCCTAATTACATTCTTGATCGTTACGCTACATAGTTCTTTGTACTTTCAATTATTGACTTTGATTCGTGGTCTTTCTTTGTAGTAACTTCAAGAGTCCGTAACTTTTTCCTTCCCTGCCCCATTTCAGTGTCCTTAACCTTTTTGAAAACCCCAAATAGTGTACTATAACTTTGTAGTTTTAGGTTTTACGAAATTCCAAGTTATCGATATTAAAAAATAGACCTAAACATTTTTATGCTTATAATTCTGCCAATTCAAGTTAGCCAACTTAGATTTATTGTATCTTGGTCAAAATTGAGTTTGAAAATTATTGGCCAGTGCAAACTTTTCTATTTTTGACATTGTAAATCATCTCACTTTAATTTTCTCTATCTCCTTTATTTCTCATTGGTTTTTGATGATTCTAGACAATATGGAAACCTTAAAGAGTCATATTTAACTTCTTAGTTTTGTGTTTTATCAGAATCCATCTATTTTCTGATCAAAGTCAGGTTGAAAGTTATTCATCGAGGTAATAGTTGTTGTTTGACACTGTAAATCAACTTGCTTTGACTTGCTCTATTTTATTCGTTTCTTATCAGTTTTGATGATCTTAGACATTACAAAAATAGTAACGAGTCCTCTTCAACTTTTAGGCTTTGAGTTTTGTTAGAATTTGTTGACTTCATTATTGAAGTTAGCCTTTGAATAAAACTATACTGCGTAGAATCGTGTGAACGAGAATGACTTTATCGGTTTCAAACTCTTGGTGTTTATTAAATTATTTGGCATATATTTTTATAATTTGGTGAGCCATGTCACTGTGTACGTGACTTATCTACTTCTGACTTATCCATGTGGATTGGAACGTAAGCTAGCTCAGCGGGATGAGCTAGGGATCGCGATCTTAATTTTTGAACCTCGTCTTACGTGTCAGTGATGGAACGTGTGACAAATTTCTGAATGGCTCCCCTGATCTTCGTCTTTGTACTGATTGAACTTATGGATTTTGATATCTGATCTATCTGAAGATGTTTTCAAACTAATCTGAAGTATTATTGAATTCACTGGAGTTTTCTTGAAATATAAGATATCGTTAGCACCTTTTGAAGGCATGGAGTGTGACAACGTACACGCTTCCCTTTCAAATCTACCTTTGGACTTATGGTTAGGCCGCATGGGATTCATACCCAAAGGAATCAACTCTCCTGGAATGCTTCGGAAAGTTCTCCTCTCATAAGGGAGCAGGCAAAGCTCCTATTTTTTATGACTTCCACTTATCGATCCCGGCCGTACGCCGCCAAGTAAGTAAATGAAGGTAGTGTCAAAAATAGGGACAAGCATCCATATGATCCCATAGACCTCAAGAGGAAATTCCCATTGCTTAATTAAGTTTCAGAACTTGTAGAAACGTTTCGAACTTAATTTTATATTGTTTTAAACACATTGAAACCTTTTGACCCACTGCAAATTTAGTTATATATGGTATTTCCTTACTTTGAGATTGTATTTTTCGCTGGTACGAGCTATTTGATCTTGTTACTACTTTGAATTTTTGAATTGAAAGTTAGTGCATTAGTTTTGGTATTCGCCATGCACCTTGGCATCGTATTTTATCAACTAAGTACTATTATCGATATAACGTGCTTTGTACTATATGGGTGGATGTGTGCGATTATCTTTACTAGACTTTGTGCTCACCCCCCCTACTTTCAGGTTATCAGCCACTGTTCGGAGCGGTGCAAAAGATTATAAGGCATGGCTAAGTAAGAAGCTTTTTAGGGAAGGATTTTCCTGTTATACTTATTTTTTAATAGATTTTGCTTTAGATTTTATTTTGGAGCTCCGGAGTCATTGAGGTCAATGTAACTGTTTTAAGTCGGTATGGCATTTATTGATGTTTTTTGAAAACTTATTCTTAGATGCTCTGAATATCCAATTGGCAGACTTTTGGATATTTTAAAGTTTTCTGAGTTTGTTTATTTGAAAGTAATTCGTAAAAAAATCGGGGTGTTATAATTAGTGATAACTTTGCTATTTCTCAAAATACTTACACAACATTGACAACATTTTCCGCGTCATTATTGAAATAATTTCTTATAGTGCATGTTCTCATCAATTAGGTGAACTTGCATTTGAAACATAACCCAGTGGTGGAATGCATGACTAATGTTTTTGTGCATTCAACTATTTCAAATTTGATCGATAAAACAATAACAATCAGGGAAAGTTGAACTGACACCCCTCTGATTGGCCCTTGTTACACTCTTTAACCCTTACATATGAGAAATTACATTGACACTCCCTCCTATTAGTTTTTGGTGGATGAAATTAAATTTTCTAAGATCAAAGTTTATGTTAAACGGTGGCACTATGTGTCTTGCATTCAAAATCTTGAATTTTCTTTTTACGATCTGATTTCCTAATGGAAAAGAGAGCAAAGACAGGTACAATTAGTAAATTTAGTTGCTCTGGCAATGTCCATTATCTTCGGTGAAATAAAATCAAGATATCTAAAGAAGAACGGAACTTAATTTAAACCTTTGGTGGATATACGAGTAGCAGAAACTTGGAACGCCAGCATAGGTGAGATGGGAACAGAGGGACCCACATAAAGGTGACAAAAGCAGAAAAAATAAATAAATAAAAGGATCAAGGGTATTATCAGAAACTTGACTATTTTGACAAAGTTTCTTAAATATTGTGCAACCCCAATGTGATCAAATATATTAGGACAGAGGGAGTAATAAAAATTCATTGGATTCGGATGAGATCATCTGGTCCATTCAATCATTTGATTCAACTCAATCTGATAACTTACTATTAAGCTGGAGTGGTTTTCCTTCTGATCCAATCTTATCCACTGAGAAACCTACCTCAAATGCCTAAAAGTAAAGTTTAAATATTATTTTTTAATTAACATTTCATAGCATGCACGAATTATTCACATAGTTTTTTTAAGTAAATCGCACGACAATTGCCATAATAGTTAAGCACATACCTAAAAAGAAAAGAAAGGAAAGGAAAGGAAATTGCGTATTTATCATTCACCATTAAGCATTGCTTATTAAATTTATTGGTGAAAGTTCTTAACATGGTGGTCAAAATTTCTTTATGGACATGAACTGAACAAATTGTCACTAAAAGGTCCTAAAAAAAGTGGCCTTGACCATACTTTCCTTACTCTGAACAACACATAACTAATGTAGGGGAAACTTAAGTTAACAATGTCACACATATATTTACGTCAACAAGGGTTGGTTCAGCGGTCCACGGGATCTCAATCCAGATTTCTCACCTGAGTTTGAATCTTGTCCGCCGCACTTGTTAGTCGAAAATTTACATTCTCGCCTGCATGTGCTCCACACGGGTCCTTGTGCGCCTTACTCCCGACATAGATGCGGGAATCGGGGGTTACATATGTATGTAGCGGTACAATCCAGCCTATTCACCAACCAAACAAAAAAATGCCACACATGTAACTGACAAATAAGCTCCAAACAATTACTATAACAGCAACGACTGTTGAATCAACTTCTCTGTGATTCTAACACCTTCAATGCACCTTCAAAATATTTTTCACCCATTCGGATTAGTCTCTGCACATCTACATTAATTTTGACAGTGCGTAAACGAATAAAGGGATAGCTGGGTTAGAGATTGTTAGAGATATACTATACATTAAATACAATTTTTTTTCAATCTTGAATATAATGTTTTTTTTTCCTGATATATAGGTTTTGTATTTATACAATTAAAGATTGTTTTTGTGGATATAAAAGTTTTACTAGTTAGCCTTGTTGTTCTCAAAAAACAAGAATTTATTAATCGTGAAACAATTTGTTGGTTTTACTAAGTCAAAAAAAATTATTGGTCTATATTTGTTTACCAAGATATCTATGATACTTATTTTTTGTATTGAGCTTCTTTCCAACTGAGAAGGTTAGATTTAATCTCAAGTATAAAAAGATTTTCATTAAACTTGAAATTTATGCTAATTGTAACATCTAATTATTTTTCTACATACATTTTTATTTGTTTATGTAAACAACGGATACAATTAGGGGTGCAATATGGGCTGGTTTAAAATGGGTTTTAACCAACCCAGTCCAAATTCAGATAAATTTTAAACCAACCAAACCCAATTAATTTAAGTTTGGGTTGGTCTGAGTTGGGTAAACATTTAAATGATGAAAATTGGGTCAAACCCATTGAAACCAAACTAACCCATCAAGAAAAAACCAAAGATCTCTCATCTCTCATTCCCCTTCGGTAGACTGTAGCCTATTTTATCCAAATTAGTTTCTATGGTTCAAACTTGAGAAAGCGCAGCCGCTACCATAACCATATAATTCGGATTTTGCTACTTCGGGTTCGTGATTTTGCTTCATCATACCTCATATATGCTCAATGCCACAACTCATACCATTTCAAGGTTGCCCCTTCATCTGTTAGAGAGGAAGACACGGTTAAACTGTTGATAGATCAGCGGTGTGTAATTTTTTCTTGGTTATCTTCGCCATTTCAGGATATTTATTGCTAAATTGGTCACTGCAAGAGTACATTACAATTCAGATGGTAAAGAAACACAGTTCATGAATAATCCAATGGTAAATCATTTGAGTATGAATAAACATCTAGGATTATTACAGGATTATTACAAAGTCTATAATTCAAGTACAATGTCTACAGACTTGATGGCTCATGTCACTAATCTCTTCAATGAAAATTTTCATAGTAACCCCAAGATTTTGTTTGATCACTTATTAGACAAAGTCCAGAGACTAAAGGTCTACTTCATCTTCTTTGGCATCATCTTCTCCTTTCTCTTACAAACCCCCTGGACTTATCTCCAGTTCCTTGTAATGGTTCCGCTTGTCATGATTGGTCAGTTTGTTGTACAATGGGTTGCTTGTTCAATAGAGCTCTTCATCCATGTAGATCTCTTGTGGCCTTTCGTTTGCGATATAATTGGATCCAAAGGCCGAATATCATTGTCTTCTTCCTCAACCGGCTCATCATCTTTTGATCCCTGTTTAGGCTCAGTGTCAACTGCATTGCTGACTGAGGCTACTTCAAACTGGTCGACAATGAGGTCTTGCTGCTCCGTAGATCACGAAGATATTTATATTCGGCCATTATAGTAGAACCCTTTACGGACAAACGTGTGAACATTGTCACAAGATGATTACACCGCAACGTCTCTGATTCTTCAAAATCAGTATACAGATGCTCCGAAAAAGGCAATGATACCGTGCAACCTATTTGCAACCTTACTCCACCGCAGCAAGAGGTATTTATTGGGGATTGCCTTGATATTCTTGTGAGTGAAAACTACAAAATGTATCGACACAACATGCCATGGAACTCAAAATTCTTGCAAACACATGTCACTGTATCTGTCTCTATGTCATGGCTCACCGTATATAGTCTACGCACCTTCTCAGGGACGAGGTCGTTCATTAACGCATAAACCTTGTATTCACATGTAGACTTTTCCGCCACCTTGTTTATACTATATCGTCCCTATGTTGCAACTCTACATGTTATTGCATGAATATCTCATTCTTATAGACTTTTTCACTATTCACCTCCAGCGGGGTCTCAAGCAAACTTCTTCTTTATTTGTACTTGCTTGTAAAGTCCGCAGCTCTTTCTTTCACGAATATCTGTGCAACCACTTTTTAGGCACTTATGACGAAACTCTTCAAATTCATGGTTGTACCTACATAGCTATCGAACAGGACAATTTCATGCGGCAGAAAAATACCTTCTCGTATAAATGCCAATCCATTGCTCTTTGAGCTCATACAAGTGTTGGAGCTACTCGTGGTCTTGCAATGAGTAATCCTCAATAAGTTTTTCCTACCTCTCTTCAAATTCCTCAATCGTTAACGACTTATTAGCGCACCTGTCAAAATCTTGTTTAAAGTTTGGATACTTTGCAGACATCCTGAGTATTTGTTTCTTATGTGCCAAGTGCACAAGTTGTGTTGAGTATTTGGGAAGACGGTAGCAATAGCCTTCTTCATTGCCAAATCCTGATCGGTGATGATAACTTTAGATGCTTTGTTGTTCATGGCTTCTAGCCACGTCTTAAACAACCATACAAAAGAACTCTTGCTCTCATCCCTTAACAATGCAAACCCAAATAGGATGGAGTGATAATGATGATTAACGCATGTGAAAAGAGCAAAAGGCATCAAGTACTTGTTGGTACGGTCGGTGGAGTCAAAAGTCACAACATCCCTAAAATGTTGATAAGAAAGTCTCGAACGACCGTCGACCTAAAAAATTGTGGTAACTCGGTGGCTCGTCGTTAAGATTATACTCGTAAGCAAACTGCGTGTCCTCCATTTGCATCCTCTTCAATAGGCTCATTGTGGATTGGGCATCATTGATGTCATATACGGCTCGTCTTTGGGTTCGGACCTCGTTACAAATGTATGTCGTGTTGAAATTCAGATTCTAAATTTCCTCAGCTTGCTCAGCAAGAACATTAACAATGTTGGTAGGTCGTATCCATGCGTTACTCATTGTGTGAATCAGACTCTTTGCAACATTACCCATCTTCTTTTGTTGATGCATCTGATTTACCTTCAAAGTCGTTACGAACGGGTGATTGTGCGCCAATTCCAAGCTAGTAATAAGTCAATGATCATGTTTGTGTTTATGGCTTACGAACATCTTGACCTTGTAATTCGTGCGCGCAAAGAAGTCCCATCTTCGCGGCGCATATCCTATTTTGTCATCACTATCATCATTACTGATGTGTTTCTCAACTTGCAATGCGTGTCTACTCTTATGACACTCATAAAACCGTGAGCATATTTTTTTGTTATGTTACTTGTTCTCGTTATCTTGATTCTAATGCCAAAATCAAACCTCAACGTATACGCTCGAAAACATTCTTCGGCTTCTTTCAATATTCGAAATGTTCGCCCTAGATAAGGATCACTAGCATCCACTGGCGTGTTCAAGCTTGACACATAATTAGACATTGTGAAACAAGACATATGTACAAATAAATTACGTTTAAGTATCAAACTGTAACATTTTTTAGGCATGAAAATTAATTACAAAAATATAATTTCTTGAACATAACAAATAAAAATTACTTTGATGAATAGACTAATTTAGCATGCCAAATACAGTAAACATAATTTCAAAACAAATTATACAAACATCCAAAAAAAACTTCACCACTCTACCCATAAGCTTTTGAGATACAAACTTACCTTAATTAAGTGAAGCTTGGAGCTGGGACTTTTTCAAGGTGGAGCTCAAGAGATTGAAGAAGGAAGAAGAGCTGACAATTAGGACATTTTTTGGTATATCTGCCCCACCGTCCGCCAGATAGTGTAGCGGACCGAAAGGGGACATATGTGACATTTGTCGGCCAAAAAGTAATCTGTTACACAGTATAGCAGACGACTTTTAGCCTGACAAATGTCAGGGTCAAAAAGTCATCCGCTACATAGTGTAAGGACATGCACTGTCCCACATTGTCGGGGCATTGTGGACAAAACAGCCGTTTGCTATACAGTGTAGCGGACGACTAGTTTTTTTTTTAAAAAAAAAATCTTGGACATCCATCCTTTAAAGATGGACGGTCAGATTGTGCGGGCAACTTAGCCCAAGTTGCTCGCGCGGTCAACGGATAAGCTCATATATATATATATATCCATTGACCGCGCGAGCAAGTTCGCCAACATTGCCATGCGCATTCTGATGTCAAGCCAAACCAGTTATACCTTCGTCGAACGAATTCACATATATTATCTATCCTATCGTTCAACTAAAAGCATTAAGGTTTTCCCCCTAGTCTTCCTATCAAACATATAAGTGTCCTAGTATATATTTCTAAAGTTTATATAATCATAAACATATGCTCTGATACCAACCGCAACACTGCAAAAATTTGGAGCTTTAATACACCTCGATTAAAATTCATATCAGAGCTTCTAACCAAGACATTCCTTCAAATTCATTAATACAGATGGTGATAAACAAAAAGAGACTCAAGTTCTCTACAGAGCAAGTTAAATAAAATTTACCCACGCATGGGTTCTAATGAGCAATACTAAAACTTAAATCCACTCAATCGCTCGGTTCTAATTAGGGGTGGCAAGGTGGGTGGGTGGGTTGGGTTTGGGTGCAAGTTAAATGGGTTGGGTATAAATGGGTAACTGACCCATTTGTCCCAATTATTAATGAGTTAATTGGATTATCTCATTAAATGGGTTGGTTTCACCCATTAATCTCAAAGTGACCCATTAATTTTTTCACCACCTCCATTAAAGCCAATCACCGGAGCACCACCTGCCCTCAGGCTACTGAGATCTGTAAATTCTTAGCCATTGCTTTTTTGGTTATATTCCGAGACGGCGGCACAGCGCATCATTGCACCTGTTCTAGCACCAAAGTCTGGCAATGGGTCTCCCCTGGTGAGTTTTGCGGCACCGTCAGTTCCTCCATCCGCTACTCCGATGAGCCTCACGCGTTACCTTCAAAGTCTCCGGCTGCTATGCCGCCTGCAGCAGCCACTTCGTCAGTTTAACCGGCAGCGCGAGTTTTTTCGTCGGCCAGCCCGTTTGTTCGCCGGCCCAATCTCCTGTCGCTACCTCCTCGCAGCTGTTACTCTGGCGGCCATTATGCTATCCAGTGAGGCTTCTCCTGTTCCATCTCCGGCGACTCCTTCTCCGTCTGCTAAAATGCCGGTGAGCAGCCCGGCGTTGTCTTCGGCAGAGGTTCCTGCTACTGTTACGACTCCGGCGGTAAAGTGACTCATTTATTTTTTTCTGTTACCAAGGACACAATTCAATCTTCCGTTCATCCACTGATTCCACGATGGTTATGCAGTGTTGGGTTTTGGTTTGAAGTGTTGCTGCGATGGTGTGGTGTTTGTTGGTAGGTGTGTGGGTGGTGCTATGATTATTATAGAAGTGTTTATAGGTTCTTCAGTGATGGTTGTTGGTTTTTGGGTGGTGGTGCAATGGTTAGGGAGGTGGTTATTTGGTGGTCGGCGGTCGTACGGGTGGTGGTCGGCGGTTGTTGGCTGGTGCTTGACAGTCGTTGGCTGGTCTCTGTATGGTGGTTCAACAGGTGTTGTGGAGTTAGTTAGTTTTTTAGAGACTTTTTAAATACCAAAAACAAATATAAGCAGTCATTTATAACTCACTTAAATTCACGGGTTATTGGATTTTAAAATGAGTGACCCATTTAAGACCCATTATTAAATGGGTGGGTTTGGGTGAGTTTTAAATGGGTGGATTTGGGTGGGTAAATGGGTTTGGGTCTTAATTGCCACCTCTAGTTCTACTCCTTACTCAGGTAACCTATAGCTAGTTGTTACCTGCAGAAGGCAAATCAAATGAGACTGTGAATTTTTAAGAGCCCACTAAGGTCGATCAAGGATTAAAACAATGCGATTCGAACGATTTTTCAAATGCAGTCAAATGACAATTTTAAAAAAATATATTAAATAAAACCACAGCATTTCGATATATACATAGGGAAGAGTATCAACTCAATCCCTCAAAGTCAATACACATTTGAAAACATTTTAGATAGAATAAAATAGAATAGATGACATTGAACATGAGCAAGACAGATTAGTAAAGCCACCCCGACAGTGCTCAGATACGCTCTGCAAATGCATATGTACACTATCTAGTCCATGTAGGTACTAGTTTCAACCCAAACAAAACAGACCATCCTTATAACACCAACAATAGACCATTCTTATAACGCCTAAGATTTACTATCTCGTGTCAATGTTTAGAAAAAATAAACACAATTCAAAATGTTATACAATGATCGAATCAATAAAATAGATGAGCATTAAAAGGATTTCATACGATCATTTTAGGGTTTAAGATAGGGTTTCATGGGCAGTTCCAAAATATTTTTATGACAATCATAAAATCGAAGTTTGATAAAATTTGATAATAAATCAGAATAAAACATATGAGGCAATCTGATGAAATGAGGTTTCGGATAAAATCCCTTACAATGATCCAAGCTAATTGCGATGCTAAGCAATCCTCGTTCAAATCCTTTGATTTAACCTATATTCGCAAACTATTTATCAGAACAAAAATCTAGTCTCATAAACTATGAACGCAATGCTAATTTTTCAAACATTGCTCACTCCAATACTCTCAACTCAACCGAACCCAAATCGAAACGGATCCATCAAATGGCCAAACCTAACTAGGAACCCCACACACTCCTTAAGGCATTATAATACATCAAAATTCATAATAAATCCTTATAAAATACTTTTACAACTTAAAATAGCATAACAAGTTAAAACATGAATTTTAAAATATTTTTAAAATAAATAATTTCTTTAAATACAAGAGAAGCACAAAAATAGCCATTAATGTTTCTAGCTCAAATCAAAGTCCCATAATTTTTATAATATCTTTAAAATTCATAAGGAAATACAGAAACTAAAATTAGAATTTTAAAAGCATTGAAACCATTTTCAAATCATCCATTTTAATAAGATACAGACAAAGGTACGAATTCAACTCTAAAATTTATGAAACTTAAATTGAGACTTCTTTGTATCATAAAAACATTATTGTAATTCTTTTAGAATTTAATAAGAAATTTAAAGACTTAAAACGAATTTTAGAAAAACTGAACTTGCAAAAAATATTAAGAAATACTAAACGATTCCAAAAAAATACGGATAAAGGTACCAATTTTCAAATCATCCATTTTACTAAGATATGGATAAAGGTACCAATTCAACTCTAAAATTGTGAAACTTAAATTGAGACTTCTTTGTATCATAAAAACATTATTGTAATTCTTTTAGAATTTAATAAGAAATTTAAAGACTTAAAACGAATTTTAGAAAAACTGAACTTGCAAAAAATATTAGAAAATACAAAACGATTCCAGAAAAATCTGAAATATTACTAGTAATTCTAATATTACCCTAAGAACCTTTCTGTAAATTTTCAGTGATTTACAACAATGAGAAATGTAAAGACTTCACTGCACAAACCCATTTCTTCTTAACTCATCTTCTTCTTCCTTTTACCTTTTGTCCAAACCCATAACTCCTTGCACACAGACCCCTCACGGCAGCCCCTCTCCTTCTCCTGAAACACACCCACAACACACATTATACACATATATACACACACACACACGTCAAAACACATTACATACACATGCTACACCTCCTTCACGGTTGCTGTGCAGCCTTTCCTTCTCCCTCATTACACACACAAACACATACATAATACACACACTGCTGTGTAGCCTCCCTCCTCCCTCATTAGACATACACAAACAGACATACAATACATACATATACATCCATTAGCACACACACACACACAGACACACAGATGTAAATGGGGCTGTTTTGGCAGCCCATCCTTCACCTCACACACACCACGCACACATACACACACTTTGAAACTACAAACTCATGGTAGCATGGTTATTCTCCCCTCACGGCACAGCTCCTTCTCCCATCCCTTCTCACAAACCCACTTCACACACACATTTCCCATAGTACGCACACATTCCAGACACTATTACACACACTATCACACATACACACACACACACAAAAACAAAGTACACGACTGTAAATACACAGCCCAGAATTACACCAACACTCATGCACCCACGTCAAACATGCACACACTGCACTGTCACACATTTCAGCTCATACCCTCACTAAAATCCCGAATTTGCCTGTATTTAATCGAGAAAAAATAAGGTATATGTTTATCGATAACTCGTGCTCCTTGCAGAATTTCGCTCCCATGCTCTCTCTCTCTTTCTAACTTTCCCAAAATATAGGGTTGACAAAAGTTTAGCACATATATATACACACAATACACATATACACACATGTACGCGCGCGTGTGTTCTTTTATTTACATAATAACCCATAAATAGATTTTGTCTTTCAAGTCACTCCCTTTACCGGCATTATCATTAATCTACAACTCATGTTTATTTTTAAAATGTCACTAAAAGTTTTAAAAAATACCGCTTATGCCAATCGACGCTAAATATTGTTTTATAACAAAATTATTGCTAAAGAAATAAAATATCTGGCTAAAAATACCAAGGTTCAAGGTGTTACATATGTTTCAAATTTTGACTCAAACTTGTAGGCTAGTTGTCTTTCAGTGAAATTGGATTAGACATCAAATTTCATTAGAAGCAATCTCATCCAGTATACATACTAATCTTCCTCTTAAAATTTTGTTAGACTAAATGTAATACTCCATTCATTCTATTGAATTGTTCCTATCTTATTTGATGGGATGGGATGTACCCAAAAAATTATCTTTCTAAGACTGCACTACACTGTAAAGTGCAATTAACTACTATAATTTTTCTTTTCTTATCTATCTATCTATACTACTTATAATGAAAATAGCTTTTTTGTGTAACACCCTTTTGGTATTATAGTGAAACTCATTCATGTGCCAACACGTGTCCATTATGAAGACAAATTTGTAAAATACTATTACCTACTCTCCACAACTTCAGTTACCTCAGAAGTCTCTCACTCCATGTATTTCACATAACTGCCTTTCTTCCTTGTCACTTAGCTTTCTCCATTATCCCTTCATCCATCTCCACATATTGAAATCGGAAACTAACGAACTCCAATTCTTTTTTGAACTCCAACAATAATGCTCTATTTGGCTCTGGTGTAGTGTTTCAGTGAAATGTGTATTTTTTTATTTCATACATCTCTTCATTTTCCAGTTTGCTTTTCCCCTTCTCCGCATTTCCCTTCTCTCTTAACAACTCTCTGAAGAAATTCAATTTACGAGTCTTAAATAGTAAGATCCGATAATATACAAAGAAAATTTAATTTGGGGTTATGTGGACTTTAGAAACTCCAGAAGTCGCATCTCCCAACTTCCATCCCCTCCAAGTTCACATGCATAATTACATGTATTTTTCTCATTCAATCTATGTATGCCTCTCTAAGTTGCTGTTGAACTTGGTGCTCCATGACCATTAAATCCAAAAAAAACACCAAGCAATGATTTAATATTTTGTTCAATCTTTCCTTAGTGCCCTATATTTCAAAATGACTCCAGTGAATTCAATAATACTTAAGATAAGTTCGAAAACATCTTCAAATAGATCATATAGCAAAATCTAAATGTTCAATCGATAGAAAGACGAAGACCACGGGAGCCATTCAGAAATGTGTCACACGTGCCATCACTAACACGTGGCATAAGGTTCAGAAAGTAAGATCGCGATCTCTAGCTCATTCTGCTAAGCTAGCCCACGTTCCAATCCACATAGGTAAGTCAGAAATAGATAAGTCGCATACACTGTAACATGGCTCCCCAGATTATAAAAACATATACCAAATCAACTTTTAAATAACACCAAAAGTTTGAAGCCGACAAAGTCATTCTCTTCCACACGATTCTACACATAATAGTTTTATTCAAGAGCTAACTTCAACAATGAAATCAATAAACTCTAAGAAACTCAAAGCCTAAAAGTTGAAGAGGACTCGTTACTGTTTTCATAATGTCTAAGATCATCAAAATCGATAAGAAACGAATAAGATGGAGCAAGTCAAAGTAAGCTGATTTGCAGTGTCAAACAACAACTTTTGTATCGACGAATAACTTTCAAACTGAATTTCAATTAGAAAATAGATGGATCATGATAAAATACAAAACTGAGAGGTTTAAGATGACTCTTTAAAGTTTCCAGATTTTCTAGAATCATCAAAAACCAACAAGAAATAAAGCAGATAGAACAAATCGAATTGGGCTGATTTACAGTTTAAAAAACAGAAAAGTTTACACTGACAAATAACTTTCGAACTCAATTTTGACCAAGAACCAAACGGATTCTTAAAAAACTTTAAATTACAAAGTTGAAGAAAACTCTTCAAGGATTTCAGAATATCAAAGATCATAAAAAACAATGAGAAACAAATAACATACAATAAATCGAAGTCTGCTAACCTGAATTGACAGAAATATAAGCATAACAATGTTCAGGTCTATTTTTGAATATTTATCACTTGGAATTTCGGAAAACCCAAAACTATAAAGTTGTAGTAAACTATTTGAGGTTTTCAAAAAGTGTAAAACACTAGAATTGGACAAGGAACGAAAATGTTTCGAACTCTTGAAGTTGCTACAAAGACTTATAATAAAAAGATCATGAATCAAAGTCAATAATCGAAAGTACAAAGAAATATTTAGTGTAACGATCAAGAATGTAAATAGGGTTCTAAAAAATCAATAGATCTCTTTAAACAATAAATCAATTGATGAACAGATCGATAATCAGAATTCAGATGGGGTAAATGCGTGAGAAAACTCTTACCTCAATTACGCAAATCAACTCCAAGTCTTGATCTCCTCAAACAAATTATATAAAAATCCTAATGTAATAATACCCATAATATCAATTAGACTCCATCAATCACAATAGCTTATGTGCTTCTTATCACAAACCTCAATCACAATATCAAAATGAGCTCTTACCTCAATGTAATGACCAAAATCTCAAGAGTGTTCTTCCTAGAGATTCTTTGGAGGCTCTTCTGAAATTTGTGGCACTCTTAAGAATTATAGTACATAAGTCATTAGCCTAAAAGGAATGTAATTATATTCCTGAAACAATAAGAATTGCAAAATACCCATTACGTTCAAAATTCTCTAACTTTATAAATGGGTCAAACTAAAGTCCATATTTAAATTGGGTCATCTAATCCCAAAAGCATAACCCACTTTCCGGAAAGAAAATTTTTAATTCATTTTTAGCCACCATACATTCTAATTCCTACTTACTTAAAAAAAAAACTTGGTTGTTACACATATCGTGCGTGCTACGGTGACCAGTACTATATATAAATGATATAAGCATTCTTGTGTAACACCTATTTTGGTGTTACATAAGTACTACCTATCTTCAATGAAGACATTTCTTGAGAAAATTCTTAAAAAATGACACAAAATAAAAATATTATATAGCAAATAACTACTTTAAGAACATATTTGATTTTCACATTTTAAAACACTTATCTATCATGCTTGACTTTTTAACAAATTTTAATTTAACAACTTTATTTTGTACATGGAATTATTTAGAATTCATCAAAAATATATTCTAAATGCTAAGCTTGATATTATAAAAATAATACTTCATATACTACTAACTTGGCATCAAAAGAATTTTTTTTAATTAACACAAAAGGTAATATTTAAATGCTAAATAAGGGCATAAGAATTCATGTTTGGTTTTAAAAATTAATAATCATTCTACAAAATATAGTCAAAATACATCCAAAATATGTAGTGAAAATGCATCCAGAAATATCATATTTTAATTTTACTTTTGTACTCATTTTGTTGAATATGATGATAAATACTTATTTACTTTATAAAAATTAAAACCCATAAGTCATAACTTTAATTTGGCACGCCCCAATGGCACAATTTACGCTCGTGCCACAATGTACGCTCGCGCCCATACAATCACACGCGCACATCTTCGCACACAGCACAGCTGCACACTTGCGCAAACACAGAATCACACATCCACACGCACGCACACACACGCAGAGGCGCACACCCGCATTTGCAAATTGGTGGACGGACTTCTGCGGAAAATGGGGTTTGCTTGTCGGCTTTCGGGTGGGTTTGCGAGTTGTCACCGTATGTACCTTCATCTATGTACCTACCTGTATCTATGTGTGTGTGCTGGGTGAAGCAACGGAGATAGTCCAATATCGCTTTTCTACTCACTTAAGGATGCCCATAAAGAACAATATGTGTCTATAATGGAGCAATTTGGTTATGTTGTCTCATTTTCACCGGCTAATTTGTACAGAAACCAGTGCTAGCTCATTGCTTCCTGAATAATTATGTGATCTTACATTAAGAGAAGGTTGACTTTGATGGGGGTGCGGTGTACAGTAAAAAATTTATTGGTTCTTTGCTTTAAATGGTTTTGTTACTTGGAATATTGGTATCGCACACTAGTAACTTATATCAGGCAAAATTGACAGAAAATTTGGCCATGAATTCCTGGCAGAGACGCTGTGATCATGCTCTGACTCTGCCCTAGTTTGAATTGATTTTATTATTTGTATGGTATTCGAGTCTGTGAAGGCATCCCACTTAAAACCAATTGGATGAGAGAGAGGCCTACAAGGTTTATATTTTGAAGTATCGTTTATTATTTACCCAATGTGGGATCAATATCTTTGAACACACCCCCTCACGTGTGGCCTGACTGATTTTTTAGTGGGCCTAGCACGAAGAGAAATACACTGGGTGATGGTGGATGAACTAATAATATTGTCTGCTAGCCTTGGACCGACCAGCTCTCCCCGTTCAAGAAAAATATTCGTTTCATTAATTGTACATACAACTAATTTGGAATGGCAAAGTTGTCCTTCACAATATTCGCTTTTGGGAAGGGAACTCGAATTATGGAACAGATGAAGTAACACATTCAATTAATTCTCGGTAACTTTTACTGACATTTAGTTTAAAAAGGCAAAGGTTAAAATTGGATGCACATCTTCCCTTAACAAGGGTCACATAATGCAGGCAGATTAATTTTTTTCTTTTGGTGTATTCGGCAAGGTTGAGTGAATTTCCAACCACGTTCACTTCCTTGCATTAAGAGGCTAAAACGGTTTCTTCTCCCCTTAAATCATATGGTCTAAATGATTTTTAACATTGTTTCTAGCTAACTGGCATAGAATAGAGACGAAGAAACTGTCATGGCTCATTATTCACCTTAGAGAGGATGATAGTGCCATTAGTGCGTGAGTTCGAGTAATTTTTTATTGGAAGATGAATAGTAATATTTGCTGCTGGTCTTTTTGAAGTGATTCGGAAAAGCAAGTCCAAGGATAGAGGAGCAATTTCAGATATGGGCACTTTGTAGAATTTTAATTGTATGCTTTTTAACAAAATTTGAATAACTTATAATTTTTCTCATGAATTTATTAAAGTTAGTGCTTTATAGTCACTTTGAACAGTGTTGAAGTTATCTCCTTTAAGCTTAATTGCAAATATTAGTCTCTTAACTTGATTTCCATGGAATTAGTACTTATGTATATAGCTAGGGACTTACACAGGTTAACTATCTCTTCTTGCAGGATAGTTCGAAACTGCAAGTTGTTTACAGGGCTTCATTTAGATAGTGTGTTGTCTCCTTTATAACAAGTTAAAGTCCGAAGATTAACGATATTGCTAGATGTCGAAAGCTTAGAATAGCCTACGATCTTTATAGAAGAAAATAGTAAAAGGCCATATGCGATTCTGAGAAGAATATCATGTTCAACAACCGTAGATGTGCATTTTAACTTGCATGCCCCAAGAAAGAAATTTTGGCATATAAAGGCCTAGTTTGTGCTTTACTTTTTGGTCTGGGAGAGTAGTTTCAGACCTGCATCCGGAAAGGTATGGACAAATAAAGTCTTCCTTATAAGTGCAAATATTATTCACTAACTGAAAAACTTAATATGAAAGTGCTTCCTATGTAGATAGACAGACGGGCATACTTCTTGATGCGCTTATATGGAACAAAGCTGAAAACCAGTACTACTGGCTTGTATAAGTGAACGAGTATTGAATAAGTGAACGAGTAGAGCCTACATTTGCTGGCTTGTATAAGTGAACGAGTATTGAATCACCTCTACCATATGCCTGAAGCATATGTATATGGAGTCTACGTAAACAAGAAACATCAGTATAACGGCTGCGAACATGGCTGCTTAATAGAAGTTTTGCATCGCGTCTTCAAGAATAAGGGTCTGAAGGCATGCCATTGTAGTGAAGGCTGTGGAGTAGAACATCGCAGTGGAAGCAATAAGCCACTTCATTGGTAGTGCAAAGTAGAAATAATCCACATGAAATGGCGACCACTGAATTGAAAGAAGAGTTGCCAAGGCAAATAAAGCGGCAAATAGACTTGCCCCAATGTAAAACAAGAACAGCCGTAGAGCTCGCTTAGAACTGTCGAGGAGAACTGTATGGACATCATCTTCAGTGAAACCTCCAGCAAGAGTAAAAAGTAGTGCAAAATTTACGGTAGCAAGAAGGGGTGAAAGGATCATTAGGCCCTGGTTGATATCTTTTGCTGCTTTCTCAGCTGTTTCTCTTAAAGTTGAGTGATGTTCTTCATATAATTCTACTGCTGTCTTTCCATTAGAGTTCCGATGACGCAATATATGTGGATTAGAGTCACGCCTGACACGCTGTGGGAAGCCAAAAAAAAGTAGCAATGGATTTTATCATGAAGCTTATGCAGGTAGTTGTTACTCAAATGCCAATCATTAGTTGAAGGAAAAAGCTAGTTGCCTGTCATCACAAATTTAGCAGTTTAGCAGTTGAAAACTTTCTTTAGTATATCCTTATGTATTATGAAAGTAGAAACTCTACCTATCACATCATTGTAACTTGTGGAACAAAGATAGCTACCATAAGTCCATAACTGATTGGAATTCTTCCCCAAAAATGAGAGAGGTTGATTAAAGCCATCAGAATCTAGCAGCGAAGAACTTGGTTCCAGTTGGTATATTATTTAATGCTGTAATAGTGCTTTCACTACTTCTGCATTAGCTGTGTAGTGTAAATAAAGAAAAGGGTGCCTCAGGGCAACTTATCCAGAAACTAATCAGGATAAATCATGACTCAAAGCTACCATGTATCCTCTAATAGTAAGTTATTCTGAATGATAACTATTAACTTTTAACTTGCTGCTATTACTCTCATTAGCTTAAGAAGAAGGCATCAAGAGTTGGGAAAGCTTATACCTCAAACCACAACACATCCCATTTCATGTGCTCCATGGCTCCCGGACAAAGGTTTGGCACATCCCCTACGCTAGCCGCACAATGCAAAACGGTATTTCCTTCATAATCAACTGCTGCCATCATCCTCTCCTTGTGAACAACAGTCTTCCGAAAATGCTCATAAAGTATTCTGCATTTTTTTTCCACCGCAATGTGAAGAATGTTCCTACCTTTCTCGTCTAACGAGTTTGCAGCTTCAGGGTACCTATCAAGTATTTCAATTGTCAATTCATCAATGCCATGCTTTGTTGCTAGCATTAGAGGGTCAGGTACTTTACCAATCCTCTCTGTTGAAATGCCAGTATCTGTTTCTTCAATACTTGCGTACTGAGTCCAATCCTTTGCTTCCTCGAGAAGATTTTTTGCTAGGGCTAATGCAACTATATGTTTTTGCTTTTCATCATCAATTTCTTCATCCAAAGGTAAATCTGAGGACAATTGAGGGGCAGGGAATAAATAGGAGTATGTTCTATCATAATTCTTGGAATGTGTTGTGAATGCATATTTCCTCCCATTCACTTTTATTACAAAATGTACTTATTATTGTTTTAGGCACCGTCCTTTGAGCAGCACCTTATGATGACACAGCCATCTACTTCTGTTATTTGTGTGATGAGGCCTCTTGACTTTAGTTATCCTACCTGGGCAGTTCAAGCCCTGCTTTTAGTGGACCTTGGCCTTCTCATTTTTGGATTATCCCCTCTGTGGCCTTCTGTAGTTGTGGGTGGGGGGTGGGGGGTGTTCTTAAAAGGGGGGTATTACACTCATACCCCTTAGTTTGCACACGAACAGTTGAAATATTTCCACTCAGGTCACGCATTAGTTTGATCATGTAGAAATAGTGATTACCAAACTAGCCTTGGTACTTCACAATTTTTTATAGGGTCAAAGACTGGCTCTGTCAATGTTCACTGAGATGTAGTGTGTTTATCTTGTGAATTGAAGTAAAAGGATGATGCCAATGAAAGTGGGTTCTTACTTACGTGGAAGCGCTACAAATGCTGCAGTCCGTGTCAGCTTCCAAGTATACAAAGTGGGAGACAGCAAAGACGGAGTAAGGGCTGAGGGCAAGGCTTCTCAGACGGGCCGTGAGGAATGGCAGTGCTGCGAAGGCAAAGCTAAGACGAACAGGGCCGGCAGTCGATAGTCCGAGTCAGGGTCCAAGTCAGGGTCCAATGCTACGGTCCAAAGTTATGGTTCCAAAGTTATGTTTCTCTTACTAGAATCCATGAGCTCCCAAATTCTAGAGTGAGAAAGTGATTTTTGTAAGAAAAGCCCAAAAGTCCCTTTTTGAGTTGTAAAGTTCACTATTTATAGGCAACAGGGTGCTTATGTCATAAAGTGCCACATGTCGTCCCCTGGGAGTGACACGTCACCAGGGGGTCCCAGAATACCGGTTCTCCGTTGGACTGCCGGTTCCCAAATTCGCGTTGCCTGCCTCGCACAACTTCCCTCTACCTGTCTGAGAAGACTGACCACACCGCGGTAGCATGATCAGAGTAAGCCCGTTGCCCCAGCCACCAATCCAAGCCCTTACTGAATCCCATGAGGTGCGTCAAGAGACGCGCAGATAACCTGACAGTGGTGAGGGTTACCCCTGTAGCCAACTGCCAGGCGGACTAGGTGCGATGCCCTCCAAGGACCTGCTCCCGTCCCGGAGTGACCCGGGGGTCATTGCCCTGGTGGTGTCGAAGATCGATAGTAACATGAGCGGACATGGTCACAGCTCAGTGCTCCGAGTCTGTGGCGAGGGGTCCTTGTACCGAAATCCCATTTTGATTGAGACGGCGATGGCTATGAGGTTGTGAGCCCATCCCGGTACGAGGCCGAAGCCCCCATTTTGATTGAGACGGCGATGGCTATAAGGTTGTGAGCCCATCCCGGTACGAGGCCGAAGCCCCCATTTTGATTGAGACGGCGATGGCTATAAGGTTGTGAGCCCATCCCGGTACGAGGCCGAAGCCCCCATTTTGATTGAGACGGCGATGGCTATAAGGTTGTGAGCCCATCCCGGTACGAGGCCGAAGCCTCCCTTTTGATTGAGACGACGATGGCTATAAGGTTGTGAGCCCATCCCGGTAGTATGCAACATGATTGTGGCGCATGAGCGCGGTGCTTATAGCACGAGACAATACCTGGTGCCTGGGGCACGTGTTGTGAAAGTGGTGCGGCGACGATCGTCGCGAAGCAATACTTGGTGCCGGGGCACGTATCATGAGAATGGCGCAAGGGCGTGGCGACGAACGTCGCGGAGTAATACTTGGTGCCGGGGCACGTATCATGAGAATGACGCGAGGGCGCGGCGACGAACGTCGCGGAGCAATATTTGGTGCTGGGGCACGTATCATGAGAATGGCGCGAGGGCGCGGCGACGAACGTCGCGGAGCAATATTTGGTGCCGGGGCACGTATCATGAGAATGGCGCGAGGGCGCGGCGACGAACGTCGCGGATCAATACTTGGTGCCGGGGCACGTGTCATGAGAATGGCGCACGGGCGCGGCGACGAATGTCGCGGAGCAATATTTGGTGTCGGGGGAACGTATCATGAGAATGGCGCGAGGGCGCGCGTCGGTGTCTCGAAGACAGGATGTGAGCTAAGTGTGGGTGTCATAACAAGATAATGAATGCAATATGTAGTAGTGACAAAGTTGGGGATGATGGCATGCGGTCGTCGGTGACGGGTCATTCGGCTGTAACGCGCGACTTTGGGTGACGGGCATCGCGGGAGCGGCGTGCGGTCCTGGGCGACGGACGTCGCGAAGTTGATGGACGACGGACGTCGGGAGGTTGATGTACGAACGTCCGTAAACATCGCGGAGGTGCAAAGGCTCGGGCAAACAAGTGCGCGCAGAATGGAAGGCCATAGGCCAAACATTGGGGGGAAGGCCAAGGCCACCACCCCTGGGGAGGCCGAGGCCGACCCCTTGGTGAGGCCGAGGCCGACCCTAGGGGGTGGCCAAGGTAAAAGGCTAACTCCCATGAAGGGAGGCCAAGGCCACTCCCCCCTTCGGTGAACTTCGAGCGCGCCGACGGTAGGTATTTTGATAAGCAAAGGCAAATCCGAAAGTTGCGTTACGACGAGCGTGTCGATGCGAATCGTATCCATATGACGAACGAAGCGTCAAAGTCACGCGCAAAGCGTACGAAGCAAAAAAAGTGCAAAAAAGGGGTTTGCGCGGAGGGGTGAACCACCGGGGGAAAATGGCCGAGGCCAACCCCTCCTGGAGGCCGAGGCCGACCCCTAGGCCTGGGGAAGGCCGAGGCCGAACCCCTGAGGTTGGCCAAGGCCAAATGGCCAAATTCCATTTTCGGAGCCCAATGCAATTTCTCCTTTTGCGAACTTCGGGCGCACCGTCGGTAGGTGTTTTGATAAGCAATGACGAATCCAAAAGTTGTGTTGCGACGAGCATGCTACCAAGAATCGTACCCATATGATGAACAAGGTGCCAGAGTCATGTACAAAACGTACAAAGCGAACAGAGTGCAAAAAGGACTTTGCGCGAAGAGTGAAGAACCGGGGGGGAAAGGCCAAGGCCAAACCTCCATGGGAGGCCGAGGCCGACCCCATGACCTTGGGTGAGGCCGAGGCCGACCCCATGGGGTTGGCCAAGGCCTTTGCCCGTTGACCCTGCTGCTCCGTTTGCTCCGTCGGGCGACATTTTTGGTCAGGTGTTTTGGTGAACGTGGTGTGACGATTGCGCTAGCGTGAGCGACGTCAAAGTAAAATAAAAAAGTCTAAGTCGCGCTGTGAAGCGAGAAAAACACGTGTCATGGGTGCGCGGGCGCTGACCGGTTTGATACGCTGGAAGATTGACCGTTGACAATGTTGACGTGTTCGCGCATAGTGGGAGCCCTGGCGCGCCGTTGGGTCTGACCAAGATGGGTTGGGAACAGACGCCCCCTGCGTGCGGTGTGCGCGGAGGGGCAAACGGAGCGGGCGCCGCCCGCATAAGCATCAATCGATGAAAAAAATGCCGGGCTCGAATTTGGGGGAACGGGTGCTATAGTAACTTGAAACGCGGGGGGGGGGGGGGGGGCGTAAATTCCCTTGAAATATGCAAAGTTTCGTAACGGTGAACTCGAGAAAGAAAGAAATAGCGAAAACAAAATGTAACACGCCTGTCCGTTGGCGTTAGTGTGAAAGACAGAAAATAGCGCGACAAAAATGTGCGGAATATGGGTTGCGCGAAGAATTTTGATAGCGACGTTAGGTTATGAATGTGAAGTAATAATGTTATTTTGCTAAAAATAACGCGCTGGAAAAAAGGCGGCGTTAAGAAGTGGAACGCTAAAAGAGTTGTTGGGGATTTTGGGGGGAAACTTGGAATTTGAATTGATTGTGATGGATTTGGGGGGGAAAATTAGGTGGGAAGTCTTTCAAGACTTGGGAGAGAAAGAAAGAAAGACTTAGCCAAACTAAAGAGAGAAAGGAGAGAAAGAAAGGAGAGGAAGAAGAAGAAGAAGAAGAGTTGGATCTTGAAGACCCATGAGAGTGAGAACATCACAAGAAGCCAAGAGGATGCAACAAGGTAAGAGAGGAGGGGCAAGTGGGGGAAGCGGGGGCCAGGGGCCACCCGCGACGGCGGCCGAGGCACACCGCCGGGCGGAGGCGGAGTGTGGTGAAAGGAGAGGGGAGCGTGGCCATGGGGTGAAGGGAAGGGGAGATGGTGGAGGGCGACAAGGGCCGGCCGACCAAGGCCGCGAGGCCGAGGCCGACCAAGGCCGCGGGGCCGAGGCCGACCAAGGCCGCGAGGCCGAGGCCGACCAAGGCCCCTTGGCCAAGGCCGAGGCCGAAGCCGTGGCCCGGCGCGGGCGCGGCGCGGGCGGTGGAGGGGGGAGAAGAAGTGGAGGGGAAGAGGGAGGGGGAAGGGGAAGGGGGAGGAGGAGAGGGAGAGGAGAAGGGAGAGGGAGGAGGAGGAGGAGGAGGAGGAAGGAAGGAGAGGAGAGGAAGGAAGGGGGGAAGGGGAAGGAAAAGGAGGGAGGGGGGAGGGAGGAGGAGGGAAGAGGGAGAGGGAAGAAAGGAGGAAAGAGAGAGAGGCGCGGGCCGAGGCCGCGCGGGCCAAGGCCGAGGTCGAGGTCGCCGAGGCCGAGGCCGCCGACGCCGAGGCCGCTGACGCCGAGGCCACCGACGCCGAGGCCGCTGAGGCCGAGGCCGACCGGAGGCACGGCGTGCGCGGAGATGTTTCTCGCGGCGCAAAGTGAAATGGTGGTGGATTGCCGAAAAAAACACGGAAGAAGCAAAGTGTGCGACGGCGGGGCGGAGCTAGTGGGCGATCCACGTTATCACCGGGCGACATGTTTGATGATGACGACGTCGCGCCGGTTGAAGAAGCGGAGGTGCCGTTGAGCTTTCTTGGCAGGGCGAGGAGCTTTGATGCAACGCCGAGTCACAGAAATATTTTGTTGACGGCGAAGGGGGCGGTGCCCGGATGCCCACCCAAAGAGCTTTGGAGGGAGCTTGGCCAGCGAGTGGGTGCGGATGTGTTTTTGGGTCCTTTCGGTGCGTCGTCGATGTCGGAGAGTCCGATGGTTCCGTCGCCGTATGTTCGTGCGCCGAGCGGGGGGGTCGCTCCGGTGATGTCGCCGAGGTACATGCCGGGTTTGTTGGTGGAACGACTAGATGTGCCGTGGTCGCCGGTGATGTTCAAGGGCCATAATACCATGCCGGTGGGGTGGAATTTTTGGTGCATGTATATGTTGGAGCAGTCGGGTTGGGGGGAGAGATTGGAGGCGTTGGGATTGGTGTCTGCGATAGAGGCGACGTTCAAGGTGATTGATCCGGTGAGGGACTTTAAGGGCTTGGCGTTGTTGCTTTCGAGATGGAGCTCGCAGACGCATACGTTCATCACGGCGTTTGGGGAGATTGGGCCAACGCTTCTCGACGTGATGATGTTGACGGGGTTGCCCATGCACGGTACGGAGAATGCTTGTGAGCTGGAGTTGACGGCGGCGGAACGGTTGACGGTAAAGGAATTGCAGGGGTTTGCCTCGTTGATAAGGAGCAATCGCAAGGGTACATACAGCGGGTGGCTCAAATACTTCTATGGTACGGCGACCGCGTTACCCGGGCAGAAGTCTGCGTCGGTGAGCAATTTTCGTTCGGGTCCTTGCTATAAGGACAAGAGATACGAGCTAGCGGGGTTTCTTATCATGTTCTTGTCGAGGTACGTGCTTATAATGTCTTCCCTTTAGTATTGTTGCATGTTGTACTTCCATTGCTCTTGTATGCATAGAATGCTAAAAAAAAAATTTTTGGCTTTTACTTAGAGAAAGAAAGAAAAAAACGTGTCGGAAAGATAGTGTAGTCATATTGCCATGCAACAGAGTTTACGTTCAGAATAGGGCGAGAAGGTTATGATAGACATTGTATGCTCTTATGCTTTTAGGTTTGTATTTGAGGGGACACAGGAGGATGGCGTGTCCCTGAGGGTATTCGAGTTGGCTGGACGAATGGCTGGTGGGGCGGGCGTCGGGCTGGCCCCCATTTACTTGGGCACGCAGTAGTCGCGTCTAGCGCAGTCTGCCAATGATGTACAGAGGTCGTACGGACGCTATCAGGTGACGACGTACGTAGACTGGATGTTCTTGCAGCGGTATCTGTTCAAGGTCTACATGGATGATCGGCCTCGTGATCTTCCCTTAGTACATCCGTCACCGCGGCTGATTAGGGTGACTAGGCCGGGCAAATCACGTGAGGTTGCGGCTTGGTACGCGGGTGGCCGAGTATATGCCTGGGCAGGCGGGAAGAAGCCCGGGCGTGATTTGGCAGACATTTTTGACGATCGAGATGAGTGCGTTCTCCGTGCGTATACCGGCATGCATTATTCGTACGGTACTCCTCCATGGATGGATCTGCAGGACACTATGGTGCGACTACACGGTCGAGATGAGCTGACGGACACGGCGGTGGCCTTACTAGTGGCGTACTTTCCAGGGTGGCTGCCCGTATTGACTGATGATGGCGGGAAGCCGGCTGAGAACAGATATTATGTGGCGAGATATAGCCCCGATCGATTGTCCTCGAGCTTTGGTTATGATTTAGAGCCCCCATGTGGCTATACGAGGGCGTGGGAGGTGAGGAAGGCTTTTGGGTATACGATCTCAAAGTGGGCGCGGAAGTGGCCGGTATCGACAGAGGAGTGGAGGAGGCCTGGGACGCTATCGACGGGAGTCGCGACGGTTGAGTATGCGCGATGGTGGGATCGGGTACTGGCGACATGGTCGGAGTGGTTGTCGCAAGAGCCATCCGACAGGCCGGAGGTCGATGTCTTTGCGGGGGACAGAGGACTGGGACTTGTTACGGCGCAGGTCGCGAGGCAGAACGGCATGTCGGTACTACTTACAGGTGTATTAGATGAACCGGTGCCGGCACGCGCGCCACGGGCGCCGGCAGCAGCAGGTGGTCCGAGGGTGCCGGGCGCTGGCAAGGGTCCCATTTCGTCATTGAGAGTAGGCATGATGGCGGGTGCACAGCGGACAGGCGCAGGTCCTTCGACAGGTGGTGGACGTAGGCCGAAGAGGTCGCGAGAGGTGCTGGAGGAGTGTGACTCCGAGGTTAGTGTACTGCTTTGCTTTCGTTGTACAGTTGCCAATTATCATGTTAAGTGTTCTCTAATGCTCGGTTCTCTCCCCCTTTTTTTTGTTTTGACAGGAGTTTGATGATGATGGTGGTGCCATTGACGTGGAGTCAGACGATACCACAGAGTATGCCGAGGCCGTTACTGATGATACTGAGGGGATGGATCTTGAGGCAGCTGAGGAAGATGGGGAGGCAGATGTAGATGCGGCCGATGAGGTCGAGGAGATGGAGGCCGAGCCGGCCTATGAGGGGGGGCCGATGGATAGTGAGGCCTTCGGGGAGGCCACGGTGGTAGAGCAGGCAGCGGCCTACATTGTGGAGCCAGTCAGTCACCTGGAGCAGACAGCAGCATATGTTGTGGAGCCGGTCGTGCCAGTTGGTCATTCGAGCCCGTCACCTGTCTTGGTCGAGGATGTATTCGATGGCCCGATGGGTCACACGTTTGAGGGTGATGATTGGTGGGCACATGCGGGGGCACATGCCGGGTTGCCGACCGCACATGCGGTGGTTAGAGATTCGTTGCCACAACGCGGTGTACCTGATTCGTCTGTTGTGGCGCCGATAGCGGATACATCGTCGGGGTCGGCCGTGGATGCGGGTGATGCTCTGTTGGCGATGCATGCTGCCACCGTTGGCGTGAGATCAGTGGGTGGTAGGGCGACAGGGGTTGATGCTGCTAGTGGCGGGTCTTCAGTCGGGCAGGCAGACGGTATGTCCTGGGAGGGCCTCGGGTTGTCTGATGCGGTGGTCCAGCGGTTGGAGATGATTAGGGCGAGACAACCCCAGACATTTGAGGGCTCTATTACCATGCGGGGCATGGCATTGTTCAAGGCGATGTTTGCCGCCCTTGTGGACTGGTTGGCGACACTTAGTACGGTGCCGACCTCGACTTGGAGTTCAGAGATGAGGTCAGAGTTTATGTTAGAGCTCGAGCCGTTCGTAGCTTTTGGCTTCCAGTTGGAGTGGCTGTCCGACTATGTCCATTGTAGAGGGCCGAGTGTTGAGGCCATGGCTGGACTGACTGTGGTAGGAGCGCAGGAGGTGGCGTGTCACGGCCGTAGGCGTATGCTTGATGCAGCGTTGACAGATGTGACGCGAGAGGTTTCTAATATACGGGCCCGGCTTAGCGAGGCGGAGGCTCGCAGGCAGAGATAGAGAGACAGCGGGCCGAGTTGGAGCAGAGATGGTCCGACTTACAGGTGCAGCGGCAGACTCTGGAGT
This sequence comes from Escallonia rubra, assembly GCA_033065855.1. Lineage (NCBI taxonomy): Eukaryota > Viridiplantae > Streptophyta > Magnoliopsida > Escalloniales > Escalloniaceae > Escallonia > Escallonia rubra. The sequence continues at coordinate 6,603 of JAVXUO010001711.1, read as the reverse complement.
CGTATACTTCTGATACTGTTGGTGCACTGCTTACTTCTTTACGCTATATGTGATGTACTTTTCATTTTTTTTGCTAGTAGTCATTGGTCCGTAGCGACCTACAAACCTGTGACCTGTATGCATTTTGTTGATACTGATATAGCAGTTGTATGGTTATTTTGTACCTGTGTTTGTTGTGAGGTGATGCTTAGCTTTTGATGTGATCGTATGTCTTGCATGTCGTGTCCTCCCGTTGTGGTTCCCCCTTCCCCGCCCATAGCAAGCGACTTAGTGAACGATGTGTAAATGAAAGAGTGCGTTACATACAGTAGTTGAGGCGAGTGAATGATCTTTGCATTGATAGTATTTGGGCCAAAATGCCATTACATGAAGAAAGCAAGAACTTGTAATAAACAACAAAAGTTACAAGTCATGAACATGTGTGCATATACAAAAAAATGTTGTGTAATTTTCTAAGCTTTGGGCGGGTAGGGCTGGGGGAACACTCCGCTGTTGGTCATGCATAGAACTTCTTCAAATAGCGACCGTTGATAGGTGCCGTGATTTGTCCGTCTTCCGTGTTGAGCAGGAGGTAAGAGCCGTTGTCTCTGGCTTCATGCACTTGAAGTGGTCCTTCCCAATTCGGTGTGAACTTGGGGGCTGACATGTTGGCGCGTACATGTTTGGCGGCTTGAAGAACAAGGTCGCCCTCGACGAATGTTCGTTGCTTCACAGTCTTTCCATATGCCTTGGTGAGTTGTTCGTGGTATTTCTTCATACGGCGCAAGGCATTGGCTCTCCTTGCATCAAGTCCTTCAAGGGCGGTCATTCTGGTTTCTTCCTCTCCAAGCCCACTGCTTAGGGAGAGTCTGGCTGATGCGACTGTAATCTCGGCTGGCACGACACACTCGTCCCCGTAGACAAGGGAAAAGGGTGTGGTCTTTGTCGCTGTATGCTTGGAGGTTCTGTAGGCCCAAAGTGCGAGGCTTAACTTCTCGGACCATGAACCACTTACATCATGGACCATTCGTGATAATACCCGCAGTAGAGTTTTGTTAGAAGCTTCGGCTTGACCATTCCCTTGTGGGTAGTAAGGAGTGGATGTAGCGTGGTTGATGTTGTATCCTTCCATGAAAGCTCGGACATCCCTGTTGATGAATGGCGTGCCGTTGTCGGATATGATACACCGGGGGATACCAAAGCGACAGACGATGTGTTCGCGCAAGAAGTTGGCGATGGCGCCTCCCGTGGCTCGCCGTAGAGGTATGGCTTCGACCCACTTTGTGAAGCGTTCTGTTGCAACCATGATCCAAGTGTGACCCCGTGATGTTGGGTGGATGGGGCCTATGAGGTCGAGAGCCCAGGAGTGAAATGGCCAAGGGGCTAAGATCATGCGGAGATCGGACGTCGGCGTGTGCATTCTGTCGGCGTGTCTCTGACAGGGTTGGCAGTGTCGGACATGAGAGATCGCGTCAGATTCCATGGTTGGCCAGTAGTATCCCATCCTTAGCAACTCTGCATACAACTTCTGAGAGCCTTGGTGCTCGCCACAATCACCGTTATGCACTTCGTTAATCACCTCGACTGTCTGGGCACCCTGCAGGCATCGCAGGGTGCGTCCCGAAAATCCCTTGCGGAACAACTCTCCTTCCGTCACAAAATACTTGACCGACTTGCGCTTGATAGATCGTGCCGAGCTGCGGTCAGGCGGTAGAACCCCGTGGGATAAGTACTGGATGAAAGGCTGGCGCCAGTCACCTTCGACGTTAATGACAAGAGCTTCAGTATTGTCCGGTGCGTACGAACACTCAGGGCAGTCTCCTTGTATGTCTGAGGCATCCTTGGCCATGGATGGCCAATAGAGACCCATACGCTGGAGGCGACGGTATAAAGGGGGACCGTCGAGGCCACAACACTTCTGATGGCCGAACTGCGATTTGTGCATCGTCTGTACAACACGTCTCCCAACATCAAGAAATCTGCAAGGGTAGATGCGGTAGCAAGAGATGGCGCCTTAAGTTGGTCGACAATTGATTGCCTCCAATCGTCCGTAGTAATGTCCTTCGGGACTAGGTTCAATGATGTGCATGGTTCCGTCCTCTTGATGATGGTTAGCATTCGCTGCTCACCATCAACCTCTATCTTTGACGCGATCGTGGCCAAGCTGTCTGCATGTCGGTTGTGGCACCTGTTATGATGTTCGTACTGGATATGGCCAAATCTCCCTTCCAAGTATTGCACCAAGGCACGATAAGGCGCCAAGGCTGGCTCCTTGACTGCGAACTCCCCGTCGGCCTGCTTCATGATCAAGTTCGAGTCCCCTTTACGCACAATGCCTTAGCCCCCATACTGGCAGCCAGCATGAGGCCAATGACAAGTGCCTCATACTCAGCTTCATTGTTAGACACCGGGAATGCAAGCTTGAAGGATAGGGATGTGGTAACACCCTCTGAATTTCGAAGGACAATGCCGGCACCCCCCTGCCGGAGGGGAGCTCCATGGGGTCCTTTGCTAGTGGCTGAGCCGTCGAACTCAAGCGTCCATAATTCACCAATGTCAGAGGTCAGGGCCGTCTCTTCCCCAGGCAATTGATCTGATGTCGGTTCATATTGTTGGCGTGGGAAGAAGGCCAAGAGGTCCGCGAGTGCTTGACTCCGTAAAGCTGTAGGATTTTTGATGGACAAGCCGAACTCGGCCAATAACAGCAACCAGCGAGTAAGTCGGCCAGACAGGGCAGGGCGCGTAAGCATGTACCGTAATGGATCGGCCTTGGTGACAAGCGTGATCTGGTGTGACAAGAAGTAGTGTCTGAATTTCTGCGAGGCGTAGACCAAGGCTAAGCAGTGTTTCTCGAGCTCAGAGTAATTGGCTTCGGGGCCCCTGATTGATCGGCTGAGATAATAAACCGGGCGCTCCACCCCATCCACCTCTTGAGCAAGCAATGCCCCTATGGACCTGGGCGTGGAGGTCAAATAAAGCAAGAGTGGTATACCTCGTTGTGGCACGACCATGGTCTGCGGCGACATGAGAACCGCCTTGATCTGTTCGAATGCTTGCTGTTGGGGCGCATGCCAACTCCACGGTGCGCTCTTACGCGTCAAGTGCTGGAAGGGCGTGATGAGTTCGGCCAAGGCAGGGATGAATCGGCGTAGGTAAGAGATCTTGCCAAGGAAGCTCTTCAATTGTTTGGTGCTCTTGGGAGGGGGCATTTCTTGGATAGAGGCGGCCTTAGAAGGGTCAATGTCAATGCCCTGTCGACTGACCAAAAAGCCGAGGAATTTGCCGGAGGAGACTCCAAAGGCACATTTCAACGGGTTCATCCGCATGTTGTATTGTCGACAACGGTCGAAGACTGCCCGAAGGTCCGTGAGATGTTCACTTTCCTTTTTAGATTTGATGATAAGATCGTCGACGTAGTCCTCCACTGTACGGTGTATCATGTCATGGAAGATTGCTGTCATTGCTCTTTGATAAGTTGCACCCGCGTTCTTAAGGCCGAAGGGCATGACCTTCCAACAGAAGTTACCCATAGGGGTACGGAAGGCTGTCTTGGCACAATCGTCAGGGTTCATCCGGATTTGGTTGTAGCCCGCGAAACCATCCATGAAAGATAAGGTTTCATGTCCGGCAGCCGCCTCGGTGAGCATGTCGATGTTGGGCAGCGGGAACTCGTCTTTGGGGCATGCCTTGTTCAAATCCCGAAAGTCAATACAAATGCGGACTTGGCCGTTCTTCTTTTGCACAGGAACAACATTAGCCAACCAGATAGGATGAGTGATAGGTTCAATGAAACCAGCTTGTAAAAGTCGTTCAATTTCTTGCTTGATCTTCAGTTCGAGTTCGGGGCGGAAGGTTCGCGGATGTTGTCGAACAGGGCTGAACCCGTTGGCAATGTTGAGATGGTGCGTTACTAAGGCAGGATCCAATCCAGGCATTTCATTGTAACTCCATGCCAGCACGTCGCGATATTCGCGGAGGAGAGTAATCAGTCCTTCCCTTCGCTCCGGGGCGAGTTTCGTGCCGATGTAGGTCAGCCGAGGTTCCTCGTCCGGGTCAGCCAGGTTAATTTCTTCAAGATCTTCGGCCTGCGGTCGAGGGCCGTCTTCATAGCAGGGCGGGGCAGCACCTGGTGTGAGCTCAGGGTCCGGCAAGCAATGCTCGGCCGTACAACACCACTCTGTCTCCATTAGCGGGTCGGGGTCGAGGGGGTTACGGCAACCCCCCGGAGACCCCGGACACCGTCATAATTGGTAGATCACCCTTCCATCTATGATGACGCGTTGGAAGGTGTTTTCAACCTTGTGCTTCTTGGACTTGGGGGATGACGGCGAGGGATTGGTCGTGGCAGCAGATGGCTTCGTCGAGGTCGATGCCTTGTTTCCATTGCCTCTTTTGGACTTGGCCTTGGACTTGGCGGGCTTGTCCCCACACAGCTCGTCCCAACCTGGTAGTTTGGTGGAATGAATGTGAGTAGCATTCTCACCATCGGCAGCAATCTCAGTGAAGAAGGAGGCCTCGGCAAAATAAGACTCGGCGCACTCGAAAGGGGCCTTGGTTGCGGGGATGGTTACTGCTACCTCATGTCCCGCAGGACCGGCCACCAGTTTCACACACTGGTGGTACGTCGAGGGAACGGCCTTGTTGACATGGATCCAAGGTCGCCCCAGTAAGAGGTGGAAGGAAGACTCGCTATCTATCACATGGAAAGTGGTGTCTCGCCGGACAGTTCCGACCATTAGGTCGACAGTGATGTGGCCAAGAGTGGACTGGGGGCCCTGCCCAAAGCCAGTGATTTTGATGGGGTCCCGAATGATCTTTCTTGGCGGTATACCGGCCCGCTGCAAAGTAACGAGGGGGATGATGTTGATTGAGGCACCGCAATCTACCAAGGCGCGGCGGAAGCCGGTGCCGTTGACAGTGCATTCAAGGTATAGCGGCCGGTTATGATGCTCAATTGGCGGTGAGTCATCGCCTGAGAAAATGAATGCGGTGGAGGGGATGTGCTTGAGCTCGGCCTGGGCGGCGAAGCATTCGGGCCCGAGGCCGGTAGTGACCTCGATCAAACAGTCCGAGAGATATGTCCGCGCTGCGGGTGAAAACCCCATTTCATCAAAGAAGTCTTTGATCTTCGTCATTCGTCCCGCTGAGGATGCTGGCTGGGGGGTAGAAGGTACACAAGTTGTGAACATGGGGAGACTTCCACAGAAGCTTCGGGGACGTGCGGCTCGACGTGGTCGGCAGTAACCATGAGCACCTGATGCTCGCGGTTGTTGTTGCCATGATTTGGGTACGGGTTCTTGGAAGTCGTGATGCTTCCGTAGCTGTAGATCGCCCGTCGCGATCTTCTTGCGAAGATAGCTCGTAATGCGTTGCAGTTCTTGAGGGGATGTCCAAGGGCCTGGTGGTAAGGGCAGTAGTTAGGCCTTGTTCTTTCTTCGTCTGTGATGGGGATCCTCACAGGTGGCACTTTGAAGTTGTTATCATTGGCAACCCACTCTGTCAGGAGCCCTTTTACCGTATTCAAATCACACGGAAAGGCGGGTGGAGTCTCCTGCTGTCGCCGCTTGTCGGGGCGCTGGTCCCCATCCGGGAACTGACGCTTAAAACCAGTGTGGTTATTGACGTTGTTGTTGCTGGTGCTGTTGCGCTGGTTGTTGAATGTGTCAGCTGAGGCCAGCAGCGCATTCTGCGGGCGAGGCCTCCATGGTTTGACATGACCGACCGTCTCGTAAGTACGACGGGCTGTTTCCTTGAGGTGTCCCCATGACCTCAACTGTAGATTCTCGATATGCACACGGTAGATATCAGTCATGTTTTTTATGCATATGGGAACCAACGTCTCGTCCTTGCTGAAGTCCGTGCACTCAAGGCATTTGAGATGGAAACGGTGCACGTACTCATTCAAGTCTTCCCCTTGGTTCTGGCGGATGCCAGCAATATCAACAACACTCACGCGTTCGGCCTCGTAATGGAACTTGTCTAAGAACAATTGGACCATGTCGTTCCATGCGTGGACAGTCCCCGCAGGGATCTGGTGGTACCAGGTGTAGGCCAAGCCTGTAAGGGACTTGTGGAATTCCCTCAACTTCAAGCTGTCTCCCGGGCCATACTGCTCTAATGAGCCTGCAAATCTTGTCAAATGCTCACGGGCGTTGCCCTCGCGTCCGTTGAAGAGCACAAAGGCTGGTTGTTTGTACTTCGGGGGATAAGGTATGGTGGCAATATCATTGACATATGGGGCATGGCCTGTCAGGTGGGCAGAGGGATGAGACGTAGAGTTTTGTGACAAGCGATGGATGAGTGTCTCCAAGTCTGAACGAGTGACATAGTTGGGAGACGGGTCGTCATGGACGGTTAAAGGGTGGTGACTGGCTGGGATGCCACGAGCTCCCGAGCCTCAGAAGGACCAACTTGGTGGACAGATGCAACGGAGGGTTGATATATGACAGGGGCTTGTGGTGGTAATTGTATATGGGCATGGGTAGTTGGGCGAGACATGTCCACTGCTTGGGCATTGGTTTGATGTTGTTCGGTCGAGTAAGGGTTAGGTTCCATCTCAATGGAGTCATGGGTCTCAGACGAGCTTCGCGCTGGCATGCGCCGAGGTGCGAGGACAGGGTGGGT
>JAVXUO010003211.1:22500-100987 GCA_033065855.1 Escallonia rubra | reverse complement strand
TTTTCTTGATACCAATATATCAAGTTAAAACAAGTAAGTATTTTGAATTTTCTTATAATTCAATGTTAATTTCAAATTGTTCTTACCAATGATTTGTTTAAATTGTGTTTAGCTTAAATTGTTCTTACCATAGTCTAAAATTCGTGTTTTTTGAGAGTTTGAAATTAGGGATTGAACTAGCGTTTATTAGCGAATATTCATTCGAAGTCCAAAAATAGTCATTTTTTGTAGGGCGTCAAAATTTGGATTTTTCACGAATTTATAAAAAATAGCTAAAGCTAGATTTTGCCAAAGTATAAAAAAAAGACCCTAGTTATTTTTAAAAGATCTATATTCCCTGGACTGGAAAGGGGTCAACTGATACGGGGAACCTTGTAACTTCGCAGTGTAATTTAAAATATCAAACTAGCGCGATTTCGCGCGAAACTTTTATGAGAACCCTAGGATGTTGGGAGGGTTTCCCAGGAATTCGGGCCATTCCGAAGTCGTTAGCTATTTGTTTGGCCGAACGGACTTTTAAGCACTCGATCCGGACATCGATTCAGGATTTTTAGGCGAAAATTTTGTAAAATACTTTTTAGATCAAGAATGAATTCAGGAAGCTTAAAATAGCATTTCAAAGCACTTTTGAGATTTTTCGATGCCAGGGGGCATTTCGGTAATTTGCCACCCCGAGAGGGGATTTTGGTAATTCTACAATGTTAAATTTTTTCAATGTTAATTCTGCAATGTTAAGTCAACATGGTGTTGCGCTTCCCTTTTTTTCTTTTTTTGGGGCCCCCTGCCCTTTTTTCTTTTCTTTCTTACGTGGCCCCCACCCCCACCACCCGGTTCCCGTGGCCCCCCACCCCCCACCCGAACCGCGCAGAAGGACCGTGGTTCGTCCTTCCCACTTTTTTTTTTCCACCCCCACCCCCGTGGCCCCCACCCCGGTTCCTCCCCCCTACCCCCCGACGGGACAGTGTCGCGGTTCTCTCCAACCACTTTTTTCTTCGTGGCCCCCACCCCCTTCCCCCCACCCCACCCCCGAACCGTAGCAGTCACGGTTCCGGCTCCCTTCCCACTTTTTTCTTCGTGGCCCCCACCCCCCTGGCACCCCCTCCCTCCCCCACCCCCCGAACCGCAACAAGGGGTTCGCGGTTCTGTCCTTCCCACTTTTTTGTTCGTGGCCCCCACCCCCCGTGGGCCCCCCCCCCCGGGTTCCTTTTTTGTTTTCTTTTGCGTGTCTTTTTTTGTTTTCTTGTTTTCTTTTGCGCATCCCTTTTTTTTCGTGCATGGCCCCCCACCCCCGAACCGCAAGGAGTTGCGGTTCTCTGTGGCCTTCCACTTTTTTCTTCGTGGTCCCCACGGGCCCTTCCTAAGCCGTTAGCTATTTTTTTCGCCGAACGGGCTTTTAAGCGCTCGATCCGGACACCGGTTCGGGATTTTTAGGCGACACTTTTGTAAAATACTTTTTAGATCAAGAATGATTTCAGGAAGCTTAAAATAGCATTTTAAAGCACTTTTGAGATTTTCTGAAGCCAGGGGCATTTTGGTAATTTGCCACCCCGAGAGGGGTGTTTTGGTAATTTTTTCGGTAAAGTTTTTCAAATGACTTTTTAGTCCAGAAATGTAAGTAAAACACCTAAAATGTTGTTTTGAAGCTGATTGCGGGGCGTAATTGTCGCTAAAGGTGAAAACTTAATTAGACAATTTTTCACGAATTTATAAAACATAGCTAGAGCTAGATTTTGCCAAAGTGTAAAAAAGAGACCTTAGTTATTCTTAAAAGATCTGTATCAGGAAAAATATTCAGATTTTTCCAAAGACTGGAAAGGGGTTAACTGATACGCGGAACCTTGTAACTTTGCAGTGTAATTTAAAATATCAAGCTAGCGCAATTTCACGCGAAACTTTTATGAGAACCCTAGGATGTTGGGAAGTTCCATTTCCCAGGAATTCGGGCCCTTCCAAAGCCGTTAGCTATTTTTTTGGCCGAACGGGCTTTTAATCGCTCGATCCGGACACCGGTTCGGGATTTTTGGGCGAAAAATCCCGAAAAATACTTTTTAGATCAAGAATGAATTCAGGAAGCTTAAAATAGCATTTTAAAGCACTTTTGAGATTTTCTGAAGCCAGGGGGCATTTTGGTAATTTGCCACCCCGAGAGGGGTGTTTTGGTAATTTTCCCGGTAAAGTTTTTCAAAGGACTTCTTAGTCCAGAAATGTAAGTAAAACACCTGAAATGTTGTTTTGAAGCTGATTGCGGGGCGTTAGGGTGATAATGATGCCCCGGGGGCATTTCGGTAATTTGTCGCTCAGCGGGGGTATTTTGGTAATTTAACATTGTAAAATTTTTCGACTTACTTTTAGTTCGGGAAGGGGTGTAAGACACCCGAAAAGTTATTTTTCCAGTTGTTCTGAGATGTTTGTTGGGGCGATGGCTGTCAGGGGGTATTTTGCATAAGTTGGGGGTGTTTTGGTAACTTTCCCCCTTAAAATATCCGGAGGAAATATTTGGTATATAGTTGACGTAATACATTTAAAAAGTGGTTTTAAAGCGATTTTGTGGTGTTGGTGGTGTAGCGGCCATCGGGGGGTATATTGGTAAATTGCCACGTTGGCTCTAAATTTTAGGGAAGTAGAGTAATTAAGCGTTCAGAGTGGTGGAAAGTGAGGAATTGTTTTAATACATTGAAATAATGAGATAATGACTATTGCTAACGCGTTGGTAAGCTAGGTTTAAGATCCAGTTATATTTTTGGAATGTAAATATTATGGACGTTAAGTTGGTTTACGATTATATTTTGTTCTTAGAGATATGGATTTCAACCCCGGACCTCATGATACATCAATCCTATACGATGACGATGACCACGTCGCGAGGTACGTATTTGACGGTGTCGATAGGGGTGTTTTGGAAACAATTCAAAGCACAAGTCACCTCGAAGAGTGGGTACTGAACGAGGAACAAATACAACTATTACACCGTCAAAATTTGGCCATGTTCACCGATTGCGGGATTTGGTCTCGGCATGACGATTGCCTTATATCCGCTCTAGTTGAACGATGGAGGGGCGAGACGAACTCATTTCACTTCCGGTTTGGTGAAATGACTATTACATTAGAGGACGTCGGATTTATACTTGGAATCCCATGTCACGGCAAACCCATTACTTCGAGCAAAACGTCTGCATCCATAGCGAAGATGGCTAGGCAGTATTTCCCAGGAATCCCGAGGGAAGCTCTTACGTCTAATGGCATAAAACTTAAATGGCTGAGAGAGCAGTACGGCGTGCTACCGGATGAATACACTCCTCATGATTTCGTGACGTATACGAAGGCATTCCTTCTGTATATTATTGGAGCCATATTACTTCCGACGCATTCGAAAAACACGGTGCATCCGAAGTATATGGTGTTCGTGGAGGATCTTGATGTATACTCGTATTCGTTTCAGCTGTTCTTGCGCACCTATATCGAGCACTGCATAAGGCTACGAGATTGGATGCCAAGTCTATTGCCGCCTGCCTGACTCTATTACAGGTATGAGCATTTATATTCTTGTTTTGACGTGTCAAAATATTCGTGATTATTTACTAATTCCATATAATGTTTGCATTCACAGGTTTGGTCTTACGAGAGGCTACCCACGGGACGTCCACAACCGCGGGAATATTCCGATGAGACGTGGCCTAGGGTGTGGGCCTGGGGGCCGGAGACCAACCGGAAGAGACGGGTAAACCCTCACCACCATCTACAGTTCTATCGGGGGGAACTAGATATGCTGGATGCACCCCAGGTGACGTGGCAGCCATATGGCAAGGTGATGCATCGGTTAGATGAGTGGTGTTGGCAACTTCCGGTATCGTACGTGCTGGCAGGTTTGGTTCGGGTGCCGCTTATTCACTTCGAAGTATGTGAGTTTCAGATGCCCGATCGAGCTATGAAGCAAGCTGGCTGTCTACAAGGGATACCAAAACCCCCTGTAGACATGCGGCCATACAGGAGTGTTCGAGGGCCGAAATTCGAGGTGCCTGATGCCTTGAATTTGTTGAGCGACGAGGTCGAACAGTGGAATACTTGGCAAGAAACGTATGGTAGCCTTGTATCGCTCAAGCACGACGGCACCAGTCTTGAGGAGTACCTGCAATGGTTTCTCAAGGTGACGCGCACGAGGGTGAATCGCCCTTCCCAGCCGACGAAGACATCGTATGCGCCACGTGATTTCTATGACCAGTTCTGGGCATTGAACATTGTAAGTCACCCTAGTGTTGTTTCAATATTTATTTGCGCACCTTATCGACAATGCCTGGAAGATGACGGCTGATTTTCTATGCATGTTTTTTAGGTTGACCAGGGCACTGAGGTGTTCAAGCAGCTGGAGTCGTTTGACTGGTTTGTCGCGCAGGCTCCTGTCAGTCTCAAGAGGTCCATTGAGAGGTACAAGACTGATCTTCACAACTTCAGTGTTGCGTACCGGGGTTACCAAGGGGAGCCGTCTAGTCGCTCAGCACCTGACGCGTACAACTCTCAGCCCCAGAGTCAGGTGGGGGAGCCGTCTAGTCGCTTGCCTTCTGACGCGTCTTTGCCGCAGAGCTATGAATTCTGGGAGCCGTATAGTCGCTTGCCTCCTGACGCGTACGACTCTCAGCGCCAGAGTCAGGTGACCCAAGTAGGAATCCAGGCCTCGCGCCCAAGCATCCGGTCGGACAAAGGACAAGCGACGAAGCCATTGAGGCCGGACAAGCGGGGTTGGATCGACCGGCACTACTTCGGGCATGAGTCTGTCGATTCAACAGACTTTCCTCTTGCGACATTCCTAGGTGACACATTCCTAGGTCATGAGGATATGAGAACGTTGGCGCCGGAGACAGATATTTCAAATTTTGTCATGAACGCTTATATAGATCTGCTCCGGATTAGAGAGCTACAGTTTAACCGTTCTGAATATTTGAAGCTTAACATGTATCCCACTTATTTTGTGGAATTAACGGTGAGGGAATTCACAGAATGGAAGAGGCGAGGGGCAGGCAGGGGTAAGTGGAAACCAGCTGGAAACGTGTTAGGCATGTTGAACGCAAACTATCAATGTCACGCTGCTCTTGCGAACCTTATCATGATACCTTGTCATCATGCAAACCACTGGTTCCTATTAGTTCTCCATCCAGTGAACAGAATGGTTCACATATACGATAGCCTAAGGGAGGACGATCCTGGACAGCTGCTGGAACAGATGTACAACGAGTACATCACTTTAGTGGTTAGTTTTTATTTTTTGACCTTGGCTCATAGTATATTCTTCTTGTTACATAGGCTTGATGACCTTTTTTATTTTTGGATGCAGACTATTGTCCTCTCGCTAGCGTGCGAACGGCCATCGGGGGAGCCTGGGACGGTTGGATGATAAAGGACCGACCAAAGCAATATAACAGTCACGATTGCGGGATTTACGTCCTCAAGTACATGGACTACATTGCTCGCTCGGAGGTGCTCAAATATACGTCGTGGACTAGGGAGGACGCCTTGACGTTTAGGTATAGGATAGCCTGGGAGCTGAAAAAGAATGAAGCTAGACGCCTTCATTACCATTATCCTAACTAGCGTGGCTAAGGTGCAATGAGCAAAGAGCACTGCACAAAAAAGAAATGTACATAATTTTTCGCAGGCTATGAATTTGGCGCTAAAGTGTGCGTGAATAGACCTTTCATAGGACGCATTCGAAAAAATTACGTGTCTCGTTTTTCACCGAAATTCATAGAAATGAGCTAACTAGCGTGCATGAGGTGCAACGAGCGAAAAAACAAGTGACAAAAAAAATTACAACATTTTTCGCAAGCTACGCATTGGGCGCTAAAGTGTGCCCGAATAGGCCCTTCGTAGGAAAACCCGAAAAAATAATTTGTCTCGTTTTTCGCCGAAATTCATAGAAATGGGCTAAGCAGCGTGCATGAGGTGCAATGAGCGAAAAAAAATTGACAAAAAAAATTACAACATTTTTCGCAAGTTACACATTGGGCGCTAAAGTGTGCCCGAATATGCCCTTCGTAGGAAAACCCGAAAAAATAATTTGTCTCGTTTTTCACCGAAATTCATAGAAATAGGCTAAGTAGCGTGCATGAGGTGCAACGAACGAAAATTGATAAAAAAAATTACAACATTTTTCGCAAGCTACGCATTGGGCGCTAAAGTGTGCCCGAATAGGCCTTCGTAGAAAATTGGGCGAAAAAATAATTTGTCTCGTTTTTTGCCGAAATTCATAGAAATGAGCTAACTAGCGTGCCTGAGGTGCAACGAGCGAAAAAAAAGTGACAAAAAAAATTACAACATTTCTCGCAAGCTACGCATTGGGCGCTAAAGTGTGCCCGAATAGGCCCTTCAAAAAATATTAGTAATCCACAAACCAAATCACAAATTAAAGATTTCACAAACCAAATCACAAATATAAACATTATAAAAGTTCAATTTATACAACTGAAACATTAACCCTAACACTCTTCCTCATCATCGTCCTCCTCGACCATACTGCCAGGTTCGATACCTAGCACTTTATAATGATTTCTCTTGTCATGATCAGTCATCTTATTACACAACGCACACCTTCGCAATTTTTTTGACCCGTTGCTTCTTCAAAATGATTCTTCATACGTATTGCTCGTTTTCGCCCTTTTGTTTGAGAAATAATTGGATAAAAAATGTCGTCCTCCTCACGTTGCAGGCTAGTGATGTCAATGACTGGCTGTGAAGCTCGATTGAATCTATCGGCTGGAGTCGTCCGACGGTCCTGTCTTTCTGGTAATGCGCACCTAAACTGTGTATGCTTAGCCTTATCCCGTGCGGCTGCTTCAACTTGATACCTGTACACATCATATGTTGACGCTGCATCCAATGATAAACCGTGCATGATGTTACAAAGGTGATTATATCGCAGCGTCTCAGATTGCTCGAAATCAACTGAAACATTGGGCACGTAAGGAATGTGACCGTGGACTCTATTAGCATCCTTCGTCCACCGATCCAAGATATACTCTGGAGGGATTTCACGAGCATTCTTGGCGCTAAAATACCTCAAAGCGTGTCGACAGAGTATACCTTTATGCTCAAACAGTTGACAGTTGCAATTAACAAACCCGGTGTCCATACAAACTGCTACGGTAAAATGTCTTCTGCTCCTCGGAGCCGACGAAGAGCACGGATTGGCGAAATTCGTCACATTTGTCAAAGCATAAACCTTGAGCTCCCTGGTGGAATACTCGTGCAACTTTGTCATGCTATATTGATTCGATTTTAGTAGTTCCTCTTGAAACTGTCTAAACGTTTCCTTGGTATAGACTTGAGCCGCATGAGCCTCCAAAGGTGAAAAAACTACTATGGCTCTTTCTCTTACAACTGTAGCCGCGTCGGCTTCTCTCTCAAGGAAAAATTGCTTGTCAAGGGCTTTCTGCATCTCTAGTACGAACTCTGTTATACTAGAAGAATGGCCTACGTACCCATCAAAGAATGAATTCATACGTTCGCTTCTCGAGGTCGTAGTCATTCCGGCTGCAAAAAACTTCTTCGTGTAGGCACCGACCCACTGTGTCTTGATCTCATACAATGATTGTAACCATTCATGATTGTACAAAGAGTAGTCATCCATTAACTTGGCCCACCTCTCCTTGAACACGTCTACCGTCAACGATTTCTTCACATGTATTAAAGTCAGTCTTGAATGTCGGATGGTAGGCATATACATTGTGAAGCCGTTCGGGATATTTGTTGCTTATGTGCCATGTGCACAGGCCATGGTGAGTATCTGGCAGGTCCTTAGCGATTGCATTTTTCATTGCCAGATCTTGGTCGGTGATGATGGTCTTTGGAGGAATATGATACATTGCTTTAAGCCACGTTTCAAATAACCACGTAAATGACTTCTCCGTCTCATCCCTAAGAAGGCAAAGCCAAACAAGATTGACTGATAGTGGTGGTTCACCCCGGTGAACGGAGCAAAAGGCATAGAGTACTTATTTGTGCGGTATGTGGTGTCAAACGTCACAACATCCCCAAAAATTTGGTAAGCAGCACTAGAATGGGCATCCGCCCAAAATATAGTACTAATGTGGTTCTCGTCATCCAGTCGGAGATTGTAGAAAAAGCCCGAATTCTCACTCTGAAGGCTCCTGAAGATATCAAGTGTAGCTTGAGAATCACTCTTACCGAAAGACTCTCTCCTCTGAACACGAAGTTCATTTCAAAGGTCAACTGCGTTGAAATTCAACTTGTCAATCCCCCCAGCCTGGCTTGAGAGAAATCCCATCATTTTAGAAGGTGGAATTTTAGCCTCGGCCATTGTAAATATCAGTTCCCTGTGTACCGCGCCTATTTGTCGGTACTGATGAATTTGACCAATCTTATTAGGGGTCATCAACTGATGATTATGGCTCAAATCTACTCCCGTCACAACCCAATGGTTATCTTTTTTCCGTTGTACTGCATACACATGGACCTTGCAGCCGGTACCCAGAAATGTGTCCCGTTTTCTTTGTCTTGATGGCCCTTCGTCACTGATCCAAACAACCGGGGGTACATGCGGTGCTCCTTTATGACACTCAAATAGTATTCCACAAATTTGATATGTATTTGCCCGTCTAGTCCTTAATAATACCAAACCTAGAGGTCTTTGAATATGCTTTTTCAAAATTAATGGGGAATTTAAACTAAGCACAATCATAAATCTCAAACAAACCAAGTAATACTTCAATGAAGATGCTAACTAAACAATCTCAAACAATTAAAGAGAAATAAGTAAAGAGATTGAGTTAGAGATACTTGACAAGGAGATTTAAATGGTTCGGCTTGATATACCCTCAAGCCTACATCCACCTCTTCAAGGAAGCCCCTTGCAAGAGCACTAGAATCCACTAGCAACAACTTCTTCCGGGTCAAGATCAAAACCCTTACAATACTTGGTGATATCCCCACACCAAGCACAAGCCTTGAATCCACAAAGCTCACCCAAGACTTGACAAACCCAAGCCTTGATCACAATCCTTTTACAAAGATCAAATGTGTACAAAGAAACCCTCTTGAAAGGAAATGAGTACAAATGAAGCTATAGTACAATAGAGAGATGAGAGAATTGATGACTTGAAGTATGCTCACTCTCAATCAAAGAAATGCTCACAAAGATGCTCTCTTTAATGATGTGAAATCATGAAGATGAAGAGAGAAAAGTTTAATCTATGAGCCTTGATGTTTTCTAATGAATGAAGGCTTAGAATGTGGTTTCCATAATGTATAATGAAGCCCCAAATCATTTATATAGAGAAGAGATCAAATATAGCCGTTAGGCATAATATGGCCAAAACTGCCATTGCAGTCAACTGTAACCAATGCAGTCGACTGTAATCCCTCGAAAATAGCCGTTGGAGTTTTGTCCTCGAAAATAGCCGTTGGAACTGAATTTTGACCAATGCAGTCGACTGCATTACCCTACTGCCTATCGGCTGCCTCACGGAACCCCCTTTCCTATTTTGGGCATAACTTTCTCTAGAAAAATTGGATTGAGGTGCCTTTTTTTCCGTTGGAAAGCTAATGAAAAGTTCTATCAAGATATGAAAATTTTAGCACCAAAAACAGTTTTGAGAAAAATCTGAGTGAGCTCCAAAGTTCACTCATTTTCAAGAACCACACTCGTGTGAAAGGTTATGAACTCACATGCAATGCACAAGGTGTCCTACGGTTTTTTTAGGTCATAGTCATCAATCCAAGCATCAAACCAAGACTAGTTACATAATAGGAAAGATCAATTATAATCGATAGTAACTTAGCCGATGCATTCTTTGTTGCTCTTCGACATTGGACTTGATGAAGCTTCTATTAGCATGTCAACTATAACCTTAAGCTTCTTTGGCTTTAATCCATCTATCCAACTTCTCAAATGTGTCTTCATGAGTGTGCATGTATATACCTACTAAGAATACACTCAAAGCACACATTAGAACATAATCAATGTGTAGTTATCATCAAAACAAGATGTAAGCCTAGGTGATCCAACCATAGGGCTAACAGCCCGTTTTCTAGTCGTCTTAATTCTAATACTGAAACCTATAGTTTTCGAATATGCTCTATAGTATGCTTCAACTTGGTCCAGTCTTTGAAAAACTTGACCCAAGTAAGGTGGATCAGAATCTTCACAAAAAATATTTCCTCCAGTTGCATCCATATTTATACTGAAATCTAAAAAATAAAAATTATATCATTCTCAAAAAGTCATAGAATTAAATAAAAGAAGAATAAAAATTATTTAAAAGTCATTCGGAAAATTTGTGTAATGTAAAATTATCAAAATAGCCCCCGATGAGCGGCAAATTACCGAAATGCCCCCGGGGGTGCATTATCACCCTAACGCCCCAAATCAGCTCAAAACAACCTTTCAGGTGCTTTGCTTACATTTCTGGACGAAGAAGTCCTTTGAAAAACTTAACACTGTAAAATTACTAAATACCCCTCTCGGGGCGGCGAATTACCAAAATGCCACCTGCCATCAGAAAATCTCAAAGGTACTTTGAAACGGGATTTTAAGCTTCCTGATTCATTTTTTAAAATAACTTTCCGGGTGTCTTACACCCTTTCCCGAACTAAAAGTAAGTCGGAAAATTTTACAATGTTAAATTACCAAAATACCCTCGCTAAGCGACAAATTACCGAAATACCCCTGGTGATTCATTGTCACCCTATCGCCCTGCAATCAGCTAAAAAAACAACATTTCAGGTGTTGTAATTACATTTATGGACTAACAAGTCCTTTGAAAAACTTTGTCGGGAAAATTACCAAAACACCCCTATCGGGGTGGCAAATTACCAAAATGCCCCCCTGGCTTCAGAAAATCTCAAAAGTGATTTAAAATGCTATTTTAAGCTTCCTGAATTCATTCTTGATCTAAAAAGTATTTTACAAAAGTTTTGCCCAAAAATCCCGAACCGGTGTCCGGATCGAGCGCTTAAAAGCCCGTTCGGCCAAAAAAAATAGGTAACGGCTTCGGAATGGCCCGAATTCCTGGAAAATGGAACTTCCCAACATCCTAGGGTTCTAATAAAAGTTTCGCGTGAAATCGCGCTAGCTTGAAATTTTAAATTACACTGCAAAGTTACAAGGTTGCGCGTATCAGTTAACCCCTTTCCAGTCTTTGAAAAAATCTGAAATTTTTCCCTGATACAGATCTTTTAAAAATAACAATGGTCTCTTTTTTGTACTTTGGAAAAATCTAGGTCTAGCTATGTTTTCTAAATTCGTGAAAAACTATCTAATTAAGTTTTCACCTTTAGCGACAATTACGTTTCGTATTCACACTAAAAAAATAACATTTCAGGTGTTGTAATTACATTTCTGGACTAACAAGTCCTTTGAAAAACTTTGCCGGGTAAATTACCAAAACACCCCTCTCGGGGTGGCAAATTACCAAAATGCCCCCTGGCTTCAGAAAATCTCAAAAGTGATTTAAAATGCTATTTTAAGCTTCCTGAATTCATTCTTGATCTAAAAAGTATTTTACAAAAGTTTTGCCCAAAAATCCCGAATCGATGTCCGGATCGAGTGCTTAAAAGCCCGTTCGGCCAAAAAAATAGCTAACGGCTTCGGAATGGCCCGAATTCCTGGGAAATGGAACTTCCCAACATCCTAGGGTTCTCATAAAAGTTTCGCGCGAAATCGCGCTAGCTTGATATTTTAAATTACACTGTAAAGTTACAAGGTTGTATCAGTTAACCCCTTTCCAGTCTTTGGAAAAATCTGAAATTTTGCCCTGATACATATCTTTTAAAAATAACTACGGTCTCTTTTTCGTAGTTTGGCAAAATCTAGCTCTAGCTATTTTTTTTTAATTCGTGAAAAATTGTCTAATTAAGTTTTCACCTTTAGCGACAGTTACGTTTCGTATTCACATTAAACACACATAACCCAAAAGCTAGTTCAATCCATAATTTTAAACTCTAAAAAACACAAATGTGAGATTATGGTAAGAACAATGTAAGCATAACACAATTTAAACAATCTACTGGTAAGAACAATTATGGTAAGAACAATTTGAAATTAACAATGAATTATAAGAAAATTCGAAATACTTACTTGTTTTAAACTTTATATATTTTAATCTTCTAGTGGTTATCCACCGATTTTTGACCGTAGAATATTTTTGTTTATGTTATCGTGAAGATTATGCAGATAATCTTTGGAGTATGAAGAAGATGGAAGAAAGAGTTGGGAAAGATGATGTAGAGTGAAAGAGAGGGTTCTGTCCAGAAAGAATTGGGGAGAATAGATTATAAAGAGAGAATAGCGAGGGAAAGAGAAGAAAGAAGACCCGTGAGTCTGAACATCACAGACTCACAGGTTTTCTTTCTCTCTTTCTCTATTCGTGGGGGGGCAAGTAGGGAGAAGCCAAGTGTCGTTGGGAGAGGGGCAAAGTGTTGTTGGGGGTGGGGGACACGAAGAAAAAAGTGGAAGGCCACGCACAAGGAAACAACAAAGTACAGAAAACAACAAGAAAGGAAAACAAAAAATGAACAACAAAGTACACGCAAAAAAGTTCACGCAAAAGAAAACAAAACAAAAAGGAACCGGGGGTGGGGGGGCCACAACAGAGAACCGCAATGAGGAGTTGCGGTTCGGGGGTGGGGGTGGGAAAAGGGAGGTGGGGGCCCATGGAAAAGAAAAAAAGGAGAACCGCAACTTCTTGTTGCGGTTTGGGGAGGGGGTGGGGCCACAAAGAAAAAAGAAAAGAAAGAAAAACGGGAAGGGGGGTGGGGGGCCACGGAAAAAAGAAACAAAAAGGTGGGGTGGGGGGTGGGGGGTAGGTGTAAAAAAAAATTCAATTCCACCGAACCGCACCAAGGTGTTGTGGTTCGGTGGATAACATCCACTAGTGGGTGGGGATTCGCCCCCTATATATATATATATATGAGAGCTGATCCGTTGAGAGCGTTAGCAAAATAGGAGAAGTTGCAAGCGCGATCTGGCCGTTCATCCTGAAAGATGGACGGCCCAGATCTTTTTTTTTTTGTTTTTTTTAAGTCCGTCCGCTACATTATGTAGCGGACAATTTTTTGACAAAAATACCCTTTGTGTCCATCCGCTACATTATGTAGCGGACTATCGAGACTACTGTTCTGACTTTTTTTTAAATCCGTCCGCTACATTATTGAGCGGACAATTTTCTGACAATAATACCCTCAATTTCCATCTGCTACATTATGTAGCGGACGTATTTTTTCTCTTTCTCTTTCTTTTCCTCATTTAATGTTCTGACGGTTTCCTTTCTCTCTCCTCTCTCTCATCATTTTTTCTCTTTCTCTCTCTCCTTTCTCTAATTAACTTTCTGACTTTCTCTCTCTCTCTTTCTCTTGTTTGTAGATCATTGTTTTGATCGAGCGGCAACCGATTTCTACTCTTTCCTCATCTTAATTTTGACAAACGTGGGCAAGATTTCCAGATCAGCATAAAAATCCAGTTCATCGACGATGAACTGAAGGTTGGTTTTTTGGGCAGTGGGAGTACCGGAGCATTATGGAGAGAGAGAGAGAAGTTAAGCCGGCAGATCTGGAGGATCAATCTTCTGCCACGAGCTCTTCTCTAACGGCAATGGCGGCATCCTCGTCGCGGCCGACGAGCTCTTCTCTGACGGCAATGGCGGCATCTTCGTCGCGAGGGCGGAGCTGCACATGAAGCGGGCGCGTGGCGGGGGCGCGTCTTCGTGGGTGCGTTGCTTGTGGTGGTCGGAGCTCGGGGAAGAGGCGAACGCCTCTGCTGCGGCGACGCCGGAGTAGAGCTCGGCCGTGATGTGGGCTGTTGTCATTACTGCAAGGAGGATGGACAGGGGAGAGAGAGAGGAGAAGAAGAAGAAGAAGAAGGGAGGGGAGATGAGAGAGAAAGAGTCAGACATTAATGAGAGAGAGAGAGAACAATTAAACATGTCAGGAGAGATGAGAGATAAAGGGTCAGAAAATTGTCCGCTACATAATGTAGCGGACAATTAATCAGACAAAAGAGAGAGAAATGGTCAGAAAATTAATCAGACAAAGGAGAGAGAAAGGGTCAGAAAAAAAGTACGGGCTTTGTCCGCTACATAATATAGCGGATGGGCACAAAGGGTATTTTTGTCAAAAAATTGTCCGCTACATAATGTAGCGGACGGATTTAAAAAAACGAAAAAAAAAAGATCTGGGCCGTCCATCTTTCGGGATGGACGGCCAGATCGCGCTTGCAACTTCTCCTATTTTGCTAGCGCTCTCAACGGATCAGCTCCCATATAGGGAGTTGAATGGTTAATGGTAAGATGGTATTGCCCAAATATATATATATATATATATGGGGTTCGATACACACCCACCGGTGGGAATTTTTTTTTTCCCACCCAATCGCTTAAGAGTCTACCGATTGCATAAAAAAATAATAAAAAAAAAACAATGGCTGGACTGGGCCATTTATGGCCAAAAGGGCTAATGATTGGCCTTGGGCCAATCGCATGAAAGTCAGGCGATTGGCCCAAAGCCAATCGCCCGAAAGTCAGGCGATTGGCCCAAGGCCAATCGCACAGTCCACCTTTTTTTTTTTTCTCCGGCCTTGCCTCTCTCACCCGAATTTCGGCAGTAACCCCCTCCCTTGGCCCCCACCCCTCTCCCCCTCCCCACTTGTCCATTTCCCCCCCTAGCCCCCACCCCCCTCCCCACTTGTCATTTTTTTTTCCTAGACCCCCACCCCCCTTCGGCAGACCCCCTCTTTTCCTCGTCCCTCCAATTTCCTCCCATGTTTTGGCCCCCACCCCTCTTCGACACATGGCACAACATCAGTTGGCCCCCCCCTCCCACGGCTCACTTTTCTGTCTATAAAAACCCTCTTCCCCCGAATTATTTCTTACGCTCTCATCATTCTCCCTATCTCACCTACATAATCTCCACAATTTTTTCTCGTCAAAAAATTTTACGCTAGAAGATCGGTGGATAACCGCTAGAAGAAAATCGGTGGATTTCTTCGTCATTTTTTTCAAGTCAAAACAAGTAAGTATTTTGAATTTTCTTATAATTCAATGTTAATTTAAATTGTTGATACGCTTAAATTGTTCTTACCATAGTCTAAAATTCGTGTTTAGGGCGTCAAAATTACGTTTTTACAAATCGGGGTATTACATTCGAAAGATTCGGAAATAGCGATTTTTTAGGGCGTCAAAATTATGATTTTTCACGAATTTATAAAAAATATCTAGAGCTAGATTTTGCCAAAGTGTAAAAAAGAGACCCTAGTTATTTTTAAATTATCTGTATCATGTAAAAATTTGAGATTTTTCCAAATACTGGAAATGGGTTAACTGATACGCGCAACCTTGTAACTTCGGAGTGTAATTTAAAATATCAAGCTAGCGCGATTTCGCGCGAAACTTTTTTGAGAACCCTAGGATGTTGGAAAGTTCCATTCCCCATGAATTCGGGCCATTCCGAAGCCGGTAGCAATTTTTTGCCGAACGGGCTTTTTAGCTCTCTATCCGGACACCGATTCGGGATTTTTTGACGAAAAATCCCTAAAATGCTTTTTAGATCAAGGATGGACTCAGCAACCTTAGAATAGCGTCTTAAAGCACGTTTGAGATTATTTCCGATGCCAGGGGGCATTTCGGTTATTCGCCGCCCGAGAGGGGTATTTTCGTAATTTTGCCCCTTTCAACTTTTTCGAGCGCCTTTTCAGTCCGTAAATGTAAGCAAACCCTAGCGAAGGCGGCTAGGGTTCCATTCCCCAGGAATTCGGGCCATTCCGAAGTCGGTAGCAATTTTTTGCCGAACGGGCTTTTAAGCGCTCGATCCGGATCCCGGTTCGGGATTTTTTGACGAAAAATCCCTAAAATGCTTTTTAGATCAAGGATGCACTCAGCAACCTTCGAATAGCGTCTTAAAGCACGTTTGAGATTTTTTCCGATGCCAGGGGGCATTTCGGTTATTCGCCGCCCGAGAGGGGTATTCTCGTAATTTTACGCTTTCAACTTTTTCGAGCGCCTTTTCAGTCCGTAAATGTAAGCAAACCACCTGAAAGGCTGATTTGAAGCCGATTCGCGGGGCGTTGGGGTCGCCAAAGGTGAAAACTTAATTAGACAGTTTTTCACGAATTTATAAAAAATAGCTAGAGCTCGATTTTGCGAAAGTGAAAAAAAGAGACCCTAGTTATTTCTAAAAGATACGTATCAGGTAAAAATTTCAGATTTTTCCAAAGACTGGAAAGGGGTTAACTGATACGCGCAACCTTGTAACTTCGCAGTGTAATTTAAAATAGCAAGCTAGCGCGGTTTCGCGCGAAAATTTTTTGAGAGCCCTAAGGATGTTGGAAAGTTCCATTCCCCAGGAATTCGGGCCATTCCGAAGCCGGTAGCAATTTTTTGCCGAACGGGCTTTTAAGCGCTCGATCCGGACACCGGTTCGGGATTTTTTGACGAAAAATCCCTAAAATACTTTTTAGATCAAGGATGCACTCAGCAACCTTAGAATAGCGTCTTAAAGCACGTTTCAGATTTTTCCCGATGCCAGGGGGCATTTTCGTAATTCGCCGCCCGAGAGGGGTATTCTCGTAATTTTACGCTTTCAACTTTTTCGAACGTCTTTTCAGTCCGTAAATGTAAGCACACCCTAGCGAAGGCTGATTTGAAGCCGTTTCGCGGGGCGTTGGGGTCATAATGAACCCCGGGCCATTTCGGTAATTTGCCGCTCATCGGGTTCTATTTTCCTAATTTTACATTACACGAATTTCCCGAACCACTTTTAGTTCAGGAAAGGGTGTGAGACATCCGAAAAGTTATACTTTAAAGTTGTGAATTAGATAAAGCTTGTTGGGGCGATGACTGAAAAAACTATGAAGCTTTTCTGATGGCAGGGGGCATTTTGGTAATTCGCATTCCCGAGAGGGGTATTTTCGTTACTTTGCCCCTTTCAGTTTTTCAAATGACTGCTTCGTCCAGAAATGTAAGCAAAGCACCTGAAAGGTGCTTTCGAAGCTGATTTGGGGCGTTATGGTGATAATGAACCCCCGGGGGCATTTCGGTAATTTGCCGCTCATCGGGGGCTATTTTGGTAATTTTACATTATACAAATTTTCCAACAATTACACTGCAAATAGAGTCCATTCTTCTTTTATTTAATTCTATGACTTGTTGAGAATGATATAATTTTTATTTTTTAGATTTCAGTATAAATATGGATGCAACTGGAGGAAATATTTTTTGTGAAGGTTCTGATCCACCTTACTTGGATCAAGTTTTTCAAACACTTGACGAAGTCGAAGCATACTACAGAGCATATTCGAAAACGATGGGTTTCGGTATTCGAACTAAGACGAGTAGAAAACGGGTGAATACCGATCAAATTGGTGCAAGGTTATTTGAGTGTCATAGAGGAGCACCGCATGTGCCCCCGATCGTTCGGATCAGTGACGAAGGGACAACAAGACAAAGAAAACGCGACACATTTTCGGGTACCGGCTGCAAGGCCCATGTGTATGCAGTACACCGGAAAAAAGAAAACCACTGGGTTGTGACGGGATTGGACTTGAGCCATAATCATCAGTTTTGCACCCCTAGTATGATTGGTCAAATTCATCAACACCGAGAAATACGCGCGGCACAGAGACAACTGATTTCAACAATGGCCGACGCTAAAATTCCACCTTCTAAGATGATGGGGGTTTTCTCAGGCCAGGCTGGGGGGATTGACAAGTTGAGTTTCAACGACGTAGACCTTCGAAATGAACTTCGTGCTCAGAAGAGAGAGTCTTTCGGTAGGAATGATGCTCAAGCTACCATTGATCTCTTCAGGTGCCTTCAGAGTGAGAATTCTGGATTTTTCTACAGTATCCAACTCGATGATGAGAACCGCATTAGTACTATATTTTGGGCGGACCCCCGTTCTATAGCTGCTTACCTAAATTTTGGGGATGTTGTGACGTTTGACACCACATACCGCACCAATAAGTACTCTATGCCTTTTGCTCCGTTCACGGGGGTGAACCACCACTATCAGTCAATCTCGTTTGGCTTTGCCCTGCTTAGGGATGAGACGGAGGAGTCATTTACGTGGTTATTTGAAACGTGGCTTCAAGCAATGTATCGTATTCCTCCACAGACCATCATCACCGACCAAGATCTGGCAATGAAAAATGCAATCGCTAAGGTCCTTCCAGATACTCACCATGGCCTGTGCACGTGGCACATAAGCAACAAATATCCCGAACGGCTTCACCATGTATATGCAAACCATCCGGAATTCAAGACTGACTTTAATACATGTGTGAAGAAATCGTTGACGGTAGACGTGTTCGAGGAGAGGTGGGCCACGTTAATGGATGACTACTCTTTGCACAATCATGACTGGTTACAATCGTTGTATGCGATCAAGACACAGTGGGTCGGTGCCTACACCAAGAAGTTTTTTGCAGCCGGAATGACTACGACCTCGAGAAGCGAAGCTATGAATTCATTCTTTGATGGGTACGTAAGCCAGTCTTCAAGTATAGTGGAGTTCGTACTGGAGATGCAGAAAGCCGTTGATAGGCAATTGTACCGTGAGAGAGAAGCCGACGCGGCTACGGCTTACAAGGAAAGAGCCATACTACTCTTTTCACCTTTGAAGGCTCATGCGGCTCAAGTCTATACCAAGGAAATGTTTAGACAGTTTCAAGAAGAACTACTAAAGTCGAATCAATATGGCATGACAAAGTTGCACGAGTATTCCACCAGAGATCTCAAGGTTTATGCTTTGACGAACGTAACGAATTTTGCCAATCCGTGCTCTTCGTCGACTCCGAGGAACAGAAGACATTTTACCGTGGCTAAATGTATGGACACCGGGTTGGTAAATTGCAACTGTCAATTGTTTGAGCATAAAGGTATACTTTGTCGACACGCGTTGAGGGTTTTGATCTCGAAGAATGCTAGTGAAATCCCTCAACAGTATATCTTGGAACGGTGGACGAAGGAAGCCAATAGAGTCCACGGTCACATTCCTTACGTGCCCAATGTTTCAGTTGATTTCGAGCAATCTGAGCCGCTGCGATATAATCACCTTTGTAACATCATGCACAGTTTATCATTGGATGCAGCGTCAACGTTTGATGGGTACAAGTATCAAGTTGAAGCAGCCGCACGGGATACGGCTAAGCATGCACAGTTTAGGATGGCTGATCCACAAAGACGGGACACTCCGACTACTCGGACGACTCGAGCCGGTAGATTCAATCGAGCCAAACAGCCAGTCATTGACGGCACTAACATGCAAGGTGAGGAGGACGACATTTTTGATCCAATTATTTCTCAAACAAAAGGGCAAAAACGAGAAATACGCATGAAGAATCCGATTGAAAAAGAAACGGGTCAAAAAAAATTGCGAAAGTGTGCGTTGTGTAATAAGATGACTGATCATGACAAGAGAAACCATTATAAAGCGTTAGGTCTTGCACCTGGCAGTATGGTCGAGGAGGACGATGATGATGAAGAGTGTTAGGGTTAATGTTTCAGTTGTATAACGAATAACGTTTATAATGTTTAAATTTGTGATTTGGTTTGTTGAATCTTTAATTTGTGATTTGGTTTGTTCTTCCGAAAAATCTTGTACTTTTTTTTGTCACCTTTTTTCGCTCATTGCACCTCAGGCACGCTAGTTAGCCCATTCGTAAGAATTTCGGCGAAAAACGAGACACATTATTTTTTGGGTTTTCCTAGGAAGGGCCTATTCGGGCACACTTTAGGGCCCAATTCATAGCTTCCGAAAAATCTCGTAATTTTTTTTGTCATTTCTTTTTTGCTCATTGCCCCTTAGGCACGCTAATAGGCCATATATATGAATTTAGGCGAAAATCGAGACAAATAATTTTTCAGAAAATCCTATAATGTATTAATATTCGTGCACACTGTATCGCCAAATTCATAGCAACAATAAAAAAATTATGAACATTTTTTTCAGGGGTTCTTTGCTCATTGCACCATAGTCACGCTAATTAGGATAATGGTAATGAAGCCATCTAGCTTCATTTTTTTTCAGCTCCCAGGCTATCCTATACCTAAACGTCAAGGCAGCCTTCCTTGTCCACGACGTATATCTGAGCACCTCCGAGCGAGCAATGTAGTCCATGTACTTGAGGACGTAAATCCCGCAATCATGACTGTTATATTGCTTTGGTCGGTCCTGTATCATCTCGACCGTCCAAGGATCTACCGTCGAATTCCTGGTGATGGATTCCCCCGAATAATCTCGGCACGCTAGCGAGAAGATAGTAGTCTGCATCCAACAATAAAAAAAGGTCATCAATATATGTTACAATAAGAATATACTATGAGCCAAGGTCAACCGATAAAAACTAACCACTGCAGTGATGTACTCGCTGTATGTCTGTGCCAGCGACCGAAAGGGAGAGTCCTCCCGTAGGCTATCGTATATGTTGACCGCTCTGTTCGCTGGATAGAGAACTAATAGGAACCAGTGGTGTTCGTGATGGCAAGGCATCATGACAAGGTTCGCATGAGCAGCGTGACATTGATTCTCTGCGGTCAACAGGGCTAACAAGTTTCCAGCTGGTTTCCACTTACCCATGCCTGCCCCTCGCCTCCTCGATTCTGTGAACTCCCTCATGCTGGTCACCATTAATGGGACAAGATAAGTGGGATACATGTTAAGCTTCAAATCTTCGCGATGGTTATAACGTAGCTCTCTAATCCGGAGCAGATCTATATAAGCGTTCATGACAAAATTTGAAATATCTGTCTCCGGTGCCAACATTCTCACATCCGTGTGACCTAGCAATGTTCCAAGAGGAAAGTCTGTTGAATCGTTGACAGGCTCAGGCCCGAAGTAGTGCCGGTCGATCCAACCCTGCTTTCATCGCCCCAATGGCTTTGTCGCTTGTCCTTTATCCGACCGGTTGCTTGGGCGCGAGGCCTGGATTCCTACTTGGGTCACCTGACTCTGGCGCTGAGAGTCGTACGTGTCAGGAGGCAAGCGACTAGACGGCTCCCAGAATTCACTCTGGGGCACAAAGTCGTACGTGTCAGGAGGCAAGCGACTACACGGATCCCACACCTGACTCTGGGGCTGAAACCCGTACGCGTCAGGAGGCAAGCCACTAGACGGCTCCCACACCTGACGTTCGGGCTGTGGGATGTACGCGTCAGGAGGCAAGCCACTAGACGGCTCCCACACCTGACTCTGGGGCTGGGGCTGGGGCTGAGAGCCGAACGGGTCAGGAGGCAAGCGACTAGACGGTTCCCCTTGGTAACCCCGGTACGCAACACCAAAGTTGTGAAGATCAGTCTTGTACGACTCAACGGAGCTCTTGAAACTGTCAGGCGCATGCGCGACATACCAGTCAAACCGCTCGAGCTGCTTGAACATCTCAGTGCCCTTGTCAACCTACAAACATGCATAGAAAAATCACCGTCATCATTTCAGGCATGGTCGAGAAGGTGCGCAAATAAATATTGAAACGACACTCAAGCTGACTTACAATGCTCAATGCCCAGAACTGGTCATAGACCTCACGTGGCGCGTACGATGACTTCCTCACTTCGGAAGGGCGATTCACCCTCGTGCGCGTCACCTTGAGAAACCACTGCAGGTACTCCTCAGTACTGGTGCCGTCGTCCTTGAGCGATACAAGGCTACCATACGTTTCTTGCCAAGTATTCCACTGTTGCACCTCGTCGCTCAGCAAATTCAAGGCATCAGGCACCTCAAAATTCGGACCTCGACCGCTCCTGTATGGCCGCATGTCTACAGCGGGTTTTGGTATCCCTTGTAGACAGCCAGCTTGTTTCATAGCTCGATCGGGCATCTGAAACTCACATACTTCGAAATGAATAAGTGGCACCCGAACCAAACCTGCCAGCACGTACGACACCGGCAGTTGCCAACACGTCTCATCCAACAGATGCATCACATTCCCATATGGCTGCCACGTCACCTGGGATGCATCCATCATATCTAGTTCCCCCCGATAGAACGTTAGATTGTGGTGAGGGTCTACCCGTTTAGTCCGTTTGGGCCTAGGCCCCCAGGCCCACACCCTAGGCCACATCTCATCTGAATCAGCTACGGGGTGTGGACGACCCGGGGGTAGCCTCTCGTAAGACCAAACCTGTGAATGCAAACATAATATGGAATTAGTTATTAATCACGAATATATTGACACGTCAACGAAGAATATAAATGCTCAAACCTGTAACAGAGTGATGCAGGCGGAAATGGACTTGGCACCCTTTCTCGTAGCTTTGTGCAATGCTCGATATAGGTGCGCAAGGACAGCTGAACCCCACGAATATGAGTATACCAATTCAAGATCCTCCAAGAACACCATATACTTCGGATGCACCGTGTTTTTCTTTTGCGTCGGAAGTAATATAGATCCAATAATATACAAAAGGAATGCCTTCGTATAC
The DNA here is from genome assembly GCA_033065855.1 of Escallonia rubra. Taxonomy (NCBI): domain Eukaryota; kingdom Viridiplantae; phylum Streptophyta; class Magnoliopsida; order Escalloniales; family Escalloniaceae; genus Escallonia; species Escallonia rubra. The sequence goes on along the minus strand of JAVXUO010003211.1, from coordinate 78,572 downwards.
ACCGAAAAATCATGAGGAGTGTATTCATCCGGTAGCTCGCCGTACTGCTCTCTCAGCCATTTAAGTTTTATGCCGTTGGTTGAAAGAGCTTCCCTCGGAATTCCCGGAAAATACTGCATAGCCATCTTCGCGATGGAAGCAGATGTTTTATTCGAAGTAATCGGTCTACCGTGACATGGGATTCCAAGTATAAATCCGACGTCCTCTAACGTAATAGTCATTTCACCAAACCGGAAGTGAAATGAGTTCGTCTCGCCCCTCCATCGTTCAACTAGAGCGGATATAAGGCAATCGTCGTGCCGAGACCAAATCCCGCAATCGGTGAAAACCGTCATATTTTGATTGTGTAGTAGTTCTATTTGTTCATCGTTCAGTACCCACTCGGAATGGCCACTTGTGCTTTGACATGTTTTCAAAACACCCCTATCGATACCGTTAAATACGTGCCTCGCGACGTGGTTATCGTCATCGTATAGGATTGATGTATCATGAGGTCCAGGGTTGAAATCCATATCTGTAAGAACAAAATATAATCGTACATTAACTTAGCGTCCATAATATTTACATTCCAAAACTGTAACTGAATCGTTAACCTAGCTTACCAACGCAATAACAATAGTCATTAAATCATTACTTTAATGTATGAAAACCATTCCTCACTTCCCACGACTCCGAACGCTTAATAACCCTAGCCGCCTTCGCTAGGGTTTGCTTACATTTACGGACTGAAAATACGCTCGAAAAAGTAATTTGGGAAATTCGTGAGCGTGAAATTACGAGAATACCCCTCTCGGGCGGCGAATTACCGAAATGCCCCTGGCATCGGGAAAAATCTCAAAAGTGCTTTAAGACACTTTTCTAAGGTTGCTGAGTTCATCCTTGATCTAAAAAGCATTTTAGGGATTTTTCGTCAAAAAAGTTAATCCCGAACCGGTGTCCGGATCGAGCGCTTAAAAGTTTCATAGGCAAAAAGTTGCTACCGGCTTCGGAATGGCCCGAATTCGTGGGGAATGGAACTTCCCGCCTTCGATAGGGTTTGCTTACATTTATGGACTAAGCATCCCATGTCGAAAAAGTTGAAAGCGTAAAATTACGAGAATACCCCTCTCGGGCGGCGAATTACGAAAATGCCCCCTGGCATCGGGAAAAATCTGAAACGTGCTTTAAGACGCTATTCTAAGGTTGCTGAGTGCATCCTTGATCTAAAAAGTATTTTAGGGATTTTTCGTCAAAAAATCCCGAACCGGTGTCCGGATCGAGCGCTTAAAAGCCCGTTCGGCAAAAAATTGCTACCGGCTTCGGAATGGCCCGAATTCCTGGGGAATGGAACTTTCCAACATCCTTAGGGCTCTCAAAAAAATTTCGCGCGAAACCGCGCTAGCTTGATATTTTAAATTACACTGCGAAGTTACAAGGTTGCGCGTATCAGTTAACCCCTTTCCAGTCTTTGGAAAAATCTGAAATTTTTACCTGATACGTATCTTTTAGAAATAACTAGGGTCTCTTTTTTTCACTTTGGCAAAATCGAGCTCTAGCTATTTTTTATAAATTCGTGAAAAACTGTCTAATTAAGTTTTCACCTTTGGCGACCCCAACGCCCCGCGAATCGGCTTCAAATCAGCCTTTCAGGTGGTTTGCTTACATTTACGGACTGAAAAGGCGCTCGAAAAAGTTGAAAGCGTAAAATTACGAGAATACCCCTCTCGGGCGGCGAATAACCGAAATGCCCCCTGGCATCGGAAAAAATCTCAAACGTGCTTTAAGACGCTATTCGAAGGTTGCTGAGTGCATCCTTGATCTAAAAAGCATTTTAGGGATTTTTCGTCAAAAAATCCCGAACCGGGATCCGGATCGAGCGCTTAAAAGCCCGTTCGGCAAAAAATTGCTACCGGCTTCGGAATGGCCCGAATTCCTGGGGAATGGAACCCTAGCCGCCTTCGCTAGGGTTTGCTTACATTTACGGACTGAAAAGGCGCTCGAAAAAGTTGAAAGGGGCAAAATTACGAAAATACCCCTCTCGGGCGGCGAATAACCGAAATGCCCCCTGGCATCGGAAATAATCTCAAACGTGCTTTAAGACGCTATTCTAAGGTTGCTGAGTCCATCCTTGATCTAAAAAGCATTTTAGGGATTTTTCGTCAAAAAATCCCGAACAGGTGTCCGGATCGAGCGCTAAAAAGCCCGTTCGGCAAAAAATTGCTACCGGCTTCGGAATGGCCCGAATTCATGGGGAATGGAACTTTCCAACATCCTAGGGTTCTCAAAAAAGTTTCGCGCGAAATCGCGCTAGCTTGATATTTTAAATTACACTCCGAAGTTACAAGGTTGCGCGTATCAGTTAACCCATTTCCAGTATTTGGAAAAATCTGAAATTTTTACATGATACAGATATTTTAAAAATAACTAGGGTCTATTTTTTGTACTTTGGAAAAATCTTGCTCTAGCTATTTTTTATAAATTCGTGAAAAATCATAATTTTGACGCCCCAAAAAATCCCTATTTTCGAATCTTTCGAATGTAATACCCCGATTTGTAAAAAACTTAATTTTGACGTCCTAAACACGAATTTTAGACTATGGTAAGAACAATTTAAGCGTAACAACAATTTAAATTAACATTGAATTATAAGAAAATTCAAAATACTTACTTGTTTTGACTTGAAAAAAATGACGAAGAAATCCACCGATCTTCTTCTAGCGGTTATCCACCGATCTTCTAGCGTAAAATTTTTTGACGAAAAAAAATTGTGGAGATTATGTAGGTGAGATAGGGAGAATGATGAGAGCGTAAGAAATAATTCGGGGGAAGAGGGTTTTTATAGACAGAAAAGTGAGCCGTGGGAAAGGTGGGGGGCAACTGATGTTGTGCCATGTGTCGAAGAGGGGTGGGGGCCAAAACATGGGAGGAAATTGGAGGGAGGAGGAAAAGAGGGGGTCTGCCGAAGGGGGGTGGGGGTCTAGGAAAAAAAAATGACAAGTGGGGAGGGGGAAGAGGGGTGGGGGCCAAAGGAGGGGGTTATTGCCGAAATTCGGGTGAGAGAGGCAAGGCCGAAAAAAAAAAAAAAGGTGGACTGTGCGATTGGCCTTGGGCCAATCGCATGAGAGTCACGCGATTGGCCCAAAGCCAATCGCCCGAAAGTCAGGCGATTGGCCTTGGGCCAATCGCATGACATGACAGTCATGCGATTGGCCCAAGGCCAATCGCCTGACTTTCGGGCGATTGGCTTTGGGCCAATCGCCTGACTTTCATGCGATTGGCCCAAGGCCAATCATTCCCCCTTTTGGCCATAAATGGCCCAGTCCAGCCATTGTTTTTTTTTATTTTTTTTTTATGCAATCGGTAGACTCTCAAGCGATTGGGTGGGAAATTTTTTTTTTCCCACCGGTGGGTGTGTATCGAACCCCATATATATATATATATTTGGGCAATACCATGTAACATCCCGGAATTTTTCGAAATGTTAACACTAAATCGATCTATAACACTAAGACAGTAATGTCCATAACCTCAATAACTAATGCAACAAGTTGTCAGAGCAACTATCCATCAATCAAACTATACTCTCAATCAATTGTCATAATTGAAATACCAAGTCTAAGTCTAAGAAAATTCAAACAATAATATTTACCCACGCAGGGGTTCTAATGATCAATCCCAAAATCTAATTCCTTTGCTTTCGCTCGCTCGGCTCTAATCCAAATTCAGGTAACCTACTGCTGGCTATCACCTGCGGAAAAGAAGTCAAAGGGGAGTGAGCTTTTGAGAGCCCAGTAAGGTCGCACAAGGATTTAAAAATAAGAAAACGATTCGGACGATTTTTCATATAAAACTTTTGAAGAGTATTTTCAATAAAATACAACACTTAGACAAAGATGAACAAAACGAACGATTTTACATTCAAGTCCAATAACAACTTTTTGAGGAATTTTGCTTTCGATGAAATCACTACAATACGATATAAACATAGGGATGAGTATTCAACTCAATCCCTTAAATAATAGGCATTTGAAACACTTCGGATATAATAAAGCATGAATGGATAATATTCAAAACAGTTCAAGTGTAATAAAACATAGACATGAAACATTGAACATGAGCAGTACAGAAGCAAAGCCACCCCGGCAGTGCTCGATCGCTTTACATATGCATATGTACACTGACTAGTCCATCTAGGTACTAGTTAAACCCATCCAACAGACCATCCTTATAACGCCAACAATACAGACCATCCTTATGGCTCCCAAGTTACTAACTCATGTCAACATTGAGAAACAATAAATAAATTTCAAAACATTTTATGATAATTGAATCGATAAAACAGATGAGAATAAACAATTTAAGAATTCCAAACGATCGCTTAAGGTTCAAGTTAGGCTTTCATGGACAGTTTCAAAACATCTTTTAGATCAGCATAAAATCGAATCAATTTAGTTTGTAAAACTGTTCTATAAGCATTTGAAAACAGAATGTCGAAATAGGGTTCGGATAGAATTCCTTACCTCGGTCCAAGTTAAGCGATGCTACCAACCTCGATCAGTATTCTCTGAATCAACCTAAATTTATAATTTAATTGTTAGAACACAATTTATGTCTAATATACTAGAAACTCTAATATCGACCACCCATTGCGTACCCACTCTCTCCGAAATCGCGCACTCAAAACGATTCTCGCACACGGCCAACCTGATCGAAAATCCTATACACTCCTTAACGGGTACCGACTCTCTAGAATTTATAATAATTTGTTTAAATACAATAAAAACCCAATAATAGCCATAATTACTTCCAGATGCAAAATAAGTCCCATAATTTTTATAGGAACTTTAAAGTATATATAAAAATTATAGAAATTGAAAACAGAATTTAAAAGACACTGAAACTATTTCTTTATTTTTCGTTTTGCTAAACTCAATGCGATACAGCAAATGATAATAAATCAACTCGAAAATTTACCAAACTTTTACTGAGTCTTTCCTATATTATGAAAACATTACTATAATTTTTCCGAGAACATTTTCTGGGTTTAAGGTCTCCAAAACAATTTTACAAATCTGAAATGATAGAAAATACTAAAAATTCATACGATTTCAGAAAATTATAAAACTTTGCCAAGAATTCTAATATGGTCTAAAGTATTATACTGCAAATTTTCATGTTCTAACGATAAGCGTGCATTAACATATGCACATGCAAACTTAACGTCAAACCCGATCTGCATTTCCCTTCTTATCTGTCACAGCCCACATAAAATCTCACAACCTACTCACATCACAGCTACTGCCTCGTGGCAGTAGCTTCTTCCCCTCTCATGCATACAATATACTCACACACACACCGGCCCATTTGCAAACATGTATTCAGCACCAACATAGACACTACCTGCCTTGCTTTCCTTCTTCCAGTTCATATCACATAACAACTCACACTCTCATACTACACACTACACACTACGCAGGTACACACACTCATGCACCTCCCTTCACACACGCAACTCTACCCCCCATTTCACTCTACACACACATGCACACGTGAACACTCAGCTTCCATTACAGCTCACGGCATGAATCTTTAGCCTTTCACTACTCACAAACCTTTACACACACACACACTATATACTACACTTTCTTCCCAGCAGTTTCCCCACTCTTTCCCCTTTCACATAGAACCCACTTTACACCCAAACACACAGACAATATCACAGCAATAACCCACTGTCATCCCTCTCTCTCTTCCTTGCAACTCACACACTCACTCATTCACACAGGCAAAACACTCACTATCTCACCTGCCAAACACACTTATACCGTCTTAACATTACCCCCCAGACACTACCCCATCCAAATCCGGCTATCGGCGAGTGCCATCGCACCAACGCCAGCGATTGACATCACCACACAGCACCTACCATTAGATTTGCATCATCTTCGGCATTGTTCCACAACCATCCCTACAGTTCGTGCAATACCCATTTACAATAGACACGGCTGATCCATTTAAAATACCCAGCAGCCATAATCCCTTTCAAAACCATTACATAACATAACATAGCAGAAAACTTAGAAATTCACCGGAGAAGCCATCTCCTTTGGCGGCAACTCCATCTCACGGCTACAACACTACCGAATCCACAAACCCGTATACATGCAAATCCCTGAACTCACTATTTTCACAACACGCACCTCACAGCCATAAATTCATCATCCAACACCAAAAACACACGCACGCATCTTCACAGCTAAAACCCAACACACCACTATACCAATATGCGCTATGCGGCACACCACGCAAGCACCCATGACATTCAGCACACAACCTCACATTCAGAAACCCATCACGCTCACAAATCCGTATACATCCCGATCCCTTTTAGCCCACTATATGTAAATGCATATATACTGAAAACTGAATGTAAGTTGACGATCTCTTACCTTATGGGAAAGCTTCGCCGGAATGAGTCCTTGATCTCTCTCTCTCTGCAGCCCTCTTTCTGCTCTCTCTCCCTCTCTTTCTCTCGCTCTCTCTCTCTAGGTATGACGGTTACAGGGAGCCTTGACGGCTGCCCAAACTATTTAGCATAAATATAGTCACAAGAAACCCTAGTTAGAAAAATAAAATAATCCTACACACCATTTGTCGCTAAAACCTCCAACATGATACTTATAAAAAAATATATATATATGGTACATACAAAAAAATATTTTCACTACTAAAATTTTTAAATCCATCGGAAAAATATCGGGGTGTTACATACCATCTTACCATTAACCATTCGTGGATGCAATTCACACCGTATACCCATCATCTGCATATCTTTTCATGCTTTTAGGTGATCTTTTGATTTGCCTTTTACATTCATGACTGTATTAAACACATTTTCGAAAATATTTTTCTCAATGTACATAACATCAAGATTGTTGCGGAGGAGGAGGGTTGGCCAATAAGACAACTCCCAAACGATACACATTTTCTTCCAGTTGTGTGTTTTTCCAAACCCAGAAAGTTTTAGACTGGTAGCACATTTTCCAAAGGGTACCACATCCATGTTAAGGTCCTTTACGCACATATACACTTCATACCCAGACAATCTATCACGTGTTTCAACACAACACGATGCTCCATAGTTTTATCAAACTTTTCTTTTTTGTTTTCGAAATGGATGATTAGGTGGTAAGATTTGTCTTTGACACCCCCAAAAAAAATTCTTTCCCTCATGCTTTAAGGTGAAAGGATTATCCATTTCCAAACTATAAAGACATGCCAACCTATTATATGTAATCCACCCACAGAAAATATTGTAAGCAGGGAAGTCATTGATAGTTCACATGAATGTTGCCCTCAAGCTGAAGTTCTGTTTAAGAGATGCATCAAATATTAGGGCTCCAACTTCCCACATCATTCCTAACTCATCGATCAACGGTCGCAAGTACACCTCTATATTTTTACCTGGGCTCGTAGGTTTAGGAATGACTAATGATAAAAACATGAATTGCTTCTTCATGCACATATCTGAAGGAAGGTTATACAAGACAACGATTACGGCCCGTGTAGAGTAAGGTGTGCTAGAGTGCCCAAGTTGCACATTTCGAACCTCTGCAGCAAAGAATGGTGTTTGCGATCAAATTTCTTCCATGCCTCTCCATTGGAAGGGTGTCTCAATAAATCGGGAACTTTGTTGCAGATGTTGCTATGCCATCTCATGTATTCTGTTGTTTTAGAAGAGTAATACAATCTTTGAAGCCTTGGTGTCAGTGGAAAGTATCGTCAATATCTTCCATGCTATCTTCTTTTTCTTCCCACTGGTTGGTTTATACCTTGCGTAGCCACAAACCGAACTCCTTCAAATTATTGTTCTCCTTCCAGAATAAGACACAATCATTATTGCATGCATCTGTCTTCTTGTACCCCAAATCGAGTTTCATCATCATTCTCTTAGCACTATATTACGTGTCAAGAAACTTTTCATCCTCTGGCAACATTTCTTTATTAAGCTTCAGAAAACCATCAAAAATTTTATCACTTGGACCATAGTCAGACTTTAAGTGTAGCATCCTTGTTATAGCAGATAACTTGGTGTGCTTTGTACTTCCTTTTCATATTGGCTCTTCAAAGTCTTTTAACAATTTATAAAACTTCTCAGCACTCAGGTTTGGCTCTTCTTCCACATCAGGATTGCCATCATTAAAAAAGTTATCCCGGTTAATCCCACTGGGCCCAGCTTCCATTACCATATATATGTTGATATAGAGAAAATCCCGGATCTCCAGTACTATCTTGTCTATCCTCAGTGGGCACCTCAGCCGGCACCCTCAAAATTGGTTCTCCATATTGAGTCCAATTCGCATAATTACTTATAAAACCTATACGAAAGAGATCATAAGTTACCTCATTGGGCATTTTCCTACTTAACAGTTGGCAATCAAAGTATGAACATTTACTCGTGCGTCATTCACAAAGCCTCGTTGATTCAAAGCGAAGAGAAAAAATCTGTTCAATTCCTATCTAAACTCTTCCGATACTTCAATCCCACTTGGAGCAATCTTCCGTTGGATCCAACTTCTATCCACTGACATAAGATATATCTCTTACTACCAAGTGAACCTATACAAGTCGAGTCAAAATAACCTTTAGTAAAAAAAATATTGAGTAGTAAATAAATAGTAAACATGAAAAAGCTAAACTCTTATTAAGGTACATGTGTTTGGGACAATTCCAGTAGTGGGCCGAAGATTGGCTTAAGCTTTGGATCAAGGTTCTGTTTGACAACACTTTCAGTTTAAAAAAAAAAAAAAACAAACTAAAGAGCAGTTAAATTTTTTTTTTTTTACAAAAACAAGTGGGTGTTTAATAACCCAATTTTTATTTTGAATTTTTTTTTGGGTCTTTGATTACCCAGTTTTTATTTTTAGTTTTTTTTTTGTGGTGGTTTGCAGTGGCGGTGGTGGGACTTTGTGGTTGGAGGGAGGTCGTCTCAAACAAAAACTAAAACTGAAAACCGAAACTCATTTTTGGAGTTTTCAAAAACAGCCTTGGTTTAAAAATTGATTTTTTAAACTGAAGAAAAAAAACAAAAATTGGTCACCAAACGCGTTTATTTTTTCCAGTTTCCAAAATTGGAAAAAAAAGCCACGTTAAACGGGGCCTTATAATAATTTTTCTTCGTGCTCCCTAGCTTTCTTTGCTTAAGATTTTCTAAAGTCTAAACCCATTGTTTGTACTTGTAGCATTCATAATCAGCATTTGGTCGGTGAAGCAATAAAGTTAAGAGTAATTATTACCATCTGTCAATTTGAGTAGCCTAGGAAGGTGGTCATCCACCGCAAGAAACATGGGATTTAGTGACCGCATTTTGCGACCTCCAAAGCATGCAGTCGCTAAACTAAAATTTAGTGACTGCTCTATTTTGCGGTCGCTAAATATTCATGGTCAACGAAAACTTGGCTTTAGCGACCAAAATTTGCGACTGTCGTTGCCGTCGCTAAATTAGCGACTGATTTGGCGATCGAGTATGCCGTCGCTAAAGTTTTACTAAATTAGCGACTGATTTGACCTTGCCTGGAAATCTTATATAGGTGATGGGTAAACTATGTGTCATGTTTATTAACAAGATGTGATACTTTTAGCAGCTTAGCCTAATTATAAGTTTTTTTTTTATATTAAAAAAAGTGTCACTACTCAAGGTTAATCTATTACTTGATGTAATGTTTGAGCTCTTGTAATGGATGAGAATCTAAAAATAATGATCACTCTTATTATTATAAGTTTTCCTGATCTTTAGAGCATAGGTTGCATTGATCCTCATTCAGCACATTCTAGGCTTTGAGCTTATCTTTAGTTCTCAATTTCCTCTTGGCACAATTACCATAAGATAAAAGAGCCTAGCAATTACAACTATTATATCCGTTCGTTTCGAGTAGCGAGTGGCGGAGAAACACAATCTTAATGCACAACAGTTATAAGGGAAGTCAAAGGGAAGTATGCTTTATGCTTATAAGATGCACAAACAAAGATGTGGCCAGCTTTTGTGTAGATTCCTTAGAGCCATTAGTACACAAAACTGAGAAAGATTATGCTTTTGCAAATGCTAGCATTCAACCCGTTGCACAAAGCAGGGTGATCAATTCTTTCTTAGTTAGAAGGAAAACGAATGACTAGAACTAGAACTAGTACTAGATTGCTGGAGAATGCAGTACAAGAAAAATTAAAGACTACTAGATTGCTGGAGAATGCAGTACAAGCAAAATTAAAGACTTCATGGCTTTGAATTATATATAGAAATCTAGGAACAGTCTAATACAACTCTCACACGCCCAGTAGGAATGGGATTTATTTATTGTTTCTGTTTCCAACACTGAATCTTAGTAAATTCCCAAACAAAAGCATATTTACTAAGTCCATCTATATCTATCTATTTTTATACTAGTTGTAATACACACATCCTCTTTATTGGAATGTTATTTTTGGTTTTCTTCTTAGGTTTGGAGTATTGATAGCTTAAAGTATGTTCTTTTGGACCTAAGTGTCCTGTTGTTACTGGGAAGAGAATCCAAGGGGTATGTATTTCTGCTACTTGCTTTTGATTTTAACGGTTTTAATGTGGCTGGCAGAGAACATCGTTTTAATTCATTAGGTAAACTTACGGTATGTGTAAAGCATGCAATCTATATTTTATGTTTTGCGTTGTAGTTTCTTTGTTCTTATGGATATGTTGGATGCAACATCACGAAAGAGCCAACCACCGCTGCATCACCACCACAACCACACCATCACCAAGCAGCCTGCGACATCACCCGAATCACCCACATAAACCACCAACGCTTTCGCCACACCCACAACAAATCAGCATCACCACCACCAGCCAATTGCATCACCACCACCAAATGTAATTTGTCCTTGCCGATCTGGCCTCGCCGTCTCCAGCGCACCTGTCCAAGACCCAAGACCAGCCATCACTGGTGCACCTAGCACCACCACAACCTGACATCATCACCACTGCAACTCCTATGCAGCGGCATCATCACCGCCGCTCAAACTACACTGCCTAGATCTTTTTGCATCACCACCATCAAATACAATCTGTCCTTGCTGTTGCCAGTGTACCCATCCACTACCCAAGACCAGCCATTGCCGGTGCACTGAGCACCACCACAACCGTCGCTGAACTTTCTCTCCAATTAAAACTGAAACCCGTTAACTTTGATTTAGAAGGGACATTGGATAGAGATGTTTGATGTGAGCATCTACAACTCCCCCAACGGCCACCACGTGACCTGTGGTGCTCAGGCGGTGCGAATGAACGCGGGTCTATCCCAGCTCCAATCTCCTCGACCTGTCGCCAATGGTGATCTTACATGACCGGTGGCGATCATCGCACGCGAGCGTACGGGCGCGCGTGTGTGCGAGAGAGAGAGAGAGAGAAGATTGTCCTTTTGTTTTTTAGTCATAAAATTATTATATAGAGCAATTGTACGGTAGTGTTTAGAGCCACATGTCATGTAGACGTGTTTTTCTGTTATTAACATATTTGCGCTTGCTAAAGTGTAACGATCGTTCATGTTCGCTAGTCGAGATACTGATGTGGTACGTTTTTTAAAAGTTAGATACCTTCAAAGTTGGGTACTCAAGTTGTACTAAATTTAAAGTTGAAGGTATAGTTTTAGGATTTGCCCCGAAAATTATATAACAGAAGTCATATATTATCACTGCTACATCTTTTGTGACATCTTCAGTATTTGTCAGCCGAGAAAGTAGAAACTTTGAGTCGGTAAGTAATATGATGTGAGAAAGTTTCTTTGTTTTTGCCCATTTTTTCACAATTAGTGATCCCTTTGCCGGTGCAGTCTTTCAGCTAAGGTGGTTATTGTATCAGACCCAGGCCGTTTACTTTTGTGATTCATGCAAGAAAGACCAACCCCAACTTTCACTTCTCCCTGTAGAAACAAATTGCCAAACACAACAAAATAGGTTCCTGGTTGTGGCAGGTGCACAGAACCGAGTTTTGTTGTATAATATAGTGAGATTCTAGTCAGAAGTTTTTTCGTTTATAGGATGGTGATAATTGTGTTTGGGGGTAAAGGCCGTGATTTTGGTAATAAGCTCAAAAATGTTGTGAATAACAGAGCTAGAGTTTAGAGGAGTTGGTTATTTCTATGTGTCTTACTACACCAATGGGTATGATAGTCGATAATGTTTGGGTAAAATATGTGGTTTTATGTTTGGGTTCTGCGAGCCAGGCAATGAGTCATTCCCTAAAAGGGCAAATTATTTCACGTGTTTTGATTCTCATGGGGTCGCCAAATCAGATGGGTCTCACTATTCAACATGAGATAAGGAGATGATCAAGAGTTCTCGTTTGTTTAGGCACAATGGGCATAAGTTTGTTTAGAGACGATTGATTGTCACTATATAAGAGGTATGAGGAAGATTCTTTCAATCGGGATAGCAGCCAAAATTTTTCAATATTAAACCGTCGGAGCTTTGTTTGAGGGGAAGGCGGACCCATAAGGCTTGCCAAATGAGGAAGTACATTTTAAGGGGAAGAGGTAAGGAACACCACCTTCCAATTATTAGCTTTGTTTGGAGGGGAAGGCGGACCCATAAGGCTTGCCAAATGAGGAAGTACATTTTAAGGGGAAGAGGTAAGGAACACACCACCTTCCAAATATAAGCATCTGAATATGTGTTTACCGGAAGAACTCCTGAATCTGTTAACTCCGCAGTTCTTTGCTGATATAGCATATTGTAAGCATCTTTGACGTAGAAAAGGCCAAAGGTTGTTTGCTTCCATACCCATTGATCTTTTAGTGGATCCGGGGAGATGTGGACGACCATGATTTTATGTACCAAGCTTGGACGAAACAACTGTTGAATGAGTCTTTCATCCCAAGAGCCATTTGTTATGAGGTTTTTAACATTTTCCGGAGGGTTAAGAAATGTTGGGTTGTTTGAATCAGGTTTAGTCTTGGTGTTTGGGATCCATTCGTCCTGCCAAATCGAGATTTGAGATCATGTACCTACTTGCCAGCATAATTCAATTGAGGCAACTCGAGGACCTGCCACTATGCTTCGCCATCGCAACAGAAGTTGCCTTGGTCAGGACTATTGAAAAAGTTTGATCTAGTGCAATATTTTCCTAGCAGTACTTAGGCAAGCAAACTTTTGGGCTCCGCCCATAATCTCCAACTAGTTTTGGACAAGAGTGTTTTGTTGAGGATATATGTGTCCTTGAAGCCTAGCCCCTTGCATCTTAGGCACACAAAGAGTATGCCAATCAATCCAATGGATCCCCTTTTTTGTTCTCATCACCTTACTACCCAAACTTACCAAGAATTAAGTTAATTTTCTTACTGCTTACTTAGAAGAAAAAAAAAAGAGTTAATTTTCTTACTGACGTGTGTTGGGAACATACATACTTGCATGTGATGGGATAGTAGGGATGTTAGCACATATGTGATAAGGGTAGAAGTCCTGCTTTGTCAAGAAGGCATCATTTCCATCCAGCACATCTCGATTTAACCTTGTCAATAAGTTCTCAGAAGAACAATTTTCTTTTATTGACTATGTACAGTGTGGTTCCAAGGTATTTGCCAGAAAGCAGTCTGTACATTTGAGTTCCGGCCTTTGTGTTACTTCTTGTGATTCCTCTGTTGTGGCATTTGGACTCGTAGAGATGGATGATTTCTCTTGATTGATTAGTTGCCCAGATTCATCACAGTATTTTGGAACAAGTTGTTTTCGTCAATTATGTGAAGACCATCACAACATCTGCAAATCTTAGGTGATTAATTGGTGGACTCCATATTCCAGCCTTAATACCATGCCAGGAAAGTATCCAAATGATTGAGCCTTTCTAAGAGATGCTGAAAGCACCTCTGGCCCCACCAGAAGCATGCTATCGTAGGTGCACCGAAGGAGCTGGACTCCGTATTGTCGAGTAGATTAAGAATATTTCTGGAAATAGAGGTGCATCTAGAAAGACCCTAACCTTTATGCCAATTTCGTCATATTTCATTATTTTCTCCGATCAGTCAATCTCGAGGAGAGTGCGCGCCGTAAGCCCAATCATCTCTGCTAGATAGTAGTGGTAACAGTCACTCGAAATGCTACTCACTTGCATCCACAGGTCTACAATTTTGAATTTAACTATGCTATAAACGACATGGGAGTACCATTCGTGAAGGAGGAGCAATGCTGCGAAGAAACTCCATGGTCCGTTTGTATGGACCATGTTTGCTAGACATTAGGTACTTTGGTGACCACGACTTGTCCTTGTAAAGCCCAGCATTCATTTACTCTATTTTGTATCTTTGACCCGGAGAGAGTGCCGAATCTTGGAATTTGGTTATCAGCACTTTTTCTTTTCCCTTTCGCGTATTACATGTCTGTTGTTAATTAAAGGGGTTAATTAAAGGGGAGCAGGTAGGTTCTCATGTCGATTGCCAATTCCTCATGTATGTTTGGTGGGTAGGGGCATATTACTATGGTATGGAATCTGTAGTTGGAAAGAGCATGTGGAGGTCCCAAATTGAAAGCACGGTTGTTGTTTTGTAGTGTTACATGAATGGGGCTGTTTGAGAAGTAAAAACTGTGAGGCTGAAATGTAATTGTCTCAAAGAATAATCTTTCAAATAACTACATTTTAGCGCGTGCATACTACGCAAAAATGACAATTATCATGAAAGAGTGAGGGAGAGAAAAAAAAAATTATATATATATATAAGATGAGGTTGACCATAAAAGGAAATTTTGGAAATAGGGTAAATGAAATTGCTAATTTTGCGATTCTAATTTGCTTGTTAGTCATGAAGAGTTTTAAATCTTGAACTTTAGCACACTATTTCATGCCAAAAAGGAAAGGTTGAAAAGTGAATTAATGGGAAAATAATCAAAATCATCGGTAGCAAAAAAAAGAATTTTAAGGACAAAAATAAAAATCGGGCATAGTTCATGGGATCAAAATCGAATTATCACCTCATTTTTTTTTGTTTTGTTTTGGTTGAAAAAGGGTCCAAAACTTGATTAACAATAAGGTAAAACACAAAGAAACATAACTTTGCTTGATTCACGAGCAATATAATATGGGTAATTGTGATGACATGCATTAGGATAATCTAATTTTCAAGTCAACTATCAAATCTTAAAATTTAATTTCACTAATTAACCATACAAATTAGAAAAATTTTGAGTGAGCAAATCTAGTATGCATAAGGCAAGAGGTTTTAGAAACCTAACGCACCAAAATTAAAAGTCTCTAATGGATTTTGTTTTGTTCGATGATACTGTTTGTTTTATTGGTCCAAGTAACCTAATTTAAATACAAACGGTAATTTATGTAGTTTCATCTCTTTTGTACTATAAAAAACTGGAATTGCATAGCCTACGCTTGAAAAAATTAGGAACAAAACCTTCCTAATTCTGACCTGATGATGCGTTTAGTACACCTGATACGATAAAAATAATCTTATCCGGTGTTTGGCCACGCACGTAGGGGTCTGATGAGGTATCTGATGGAGAAGTTTTATCCCACTCTGGTGGGATACTTTTATACTAGAAGAAAGATGTTTCATTTTTATGCCAAGCACTTGGGATAAAAAAATTGACAGGCAGATGACCAAGGAGCATCACAGCACCCACCGATGGCATAATATTCACTACCCATCGTCATTGCAGCACCCATTGTCGCAGCCTTTCTTTGCTAACCAGTAACGGGGTGGTGATTTAAGAAACCAACGGTTGGTGATGGTTAAGGAAATTGGCGGCTGGATTAGGCAATTGGTGATGGATGAGGCATTCGGTTATTGTTGTCAGTGGCGGAACCAGGATTTCATCCCAGGGGGGGCTAAAAATATATCGAAAGAGATAAATATTTTTATAAGTAAAATAGCACACAAAAACAAAGTACACTTTTCGATAATACACAAAACATACTAAAAAGCATCTAACAATGTTAATAACATTGTTAGGTCTTACGTCGAAGACAGCAAAAATGTGAAATGGTGTCCTGCACCAGGCTGCGACTTTTCTGTTGAATACGAAGTTGGCAGTGAAGTTTATGACATAAATTGCTTGTGCTTACATAGCTTTTGTTGGAATTGTACTGAGGAAGTCCATCGTCCTGTGGACTACGATACCAGGGCCAAGTGGATAAGGAAAAACAGCGACGAGTCTGAGAACATGAACTGGATTCTTGCAAATTCGAAGCCTTGTCCCAAGTGCAAGCGAAACATTGAGAAAAATAAGGGTTGCAATCACATGACGTGCGGGCCTCCGTGCTTGCATCAGTTTTGCTGGATATGTCTTGGTTCTTGGCAAAACCATAATAGCTCTTTTTGGTGCAATGGTTACGAGGAGGGAGTGTACAAGGACGAAACCACAATGAGGAGAGAAAAAGCCAAGGAGTCTTTGGACAGATACACGCATTATTTTTAACGTTGGGAGGCCAACCTAACATCAACAAAAAAAGCAGCAGCGGATTTGCATCAGATGCGAACTACCAAAATCAAGGAAATTAGCGAAAATTTGGGAAAACTTGAGATAGAGTTGGAATATCTTGTAGAAGCGTGGCTACAGATAGTTGAATGTAGGCAGGTTCTCACGTAGACATATGCTTATGGATACTACCTACCCGCAGACGAACCTGCCAAGAAAGAACTGTTTGAGTTCTTGCAATGTCAGGCTGAAGCTGCTTTAGAAAAGCTTCATGAATGCGCAGAGGGGGAAGTACAAGCTAATCTCATGGAGAAAATTTCAGCTACTGACATAGTCGGTTATGCTGATTTTCAGAGGAAACTAGTCCATTTGACTTCTGTGACTCGGAACCACTTTGAGAAGTTGGTCACAGCATTACAAAATGATCTATCGGACGTAAGTTCTTCCTCGAAAAAAAGAAAACGAGACGAGGTTGGTTTTTGGCCCCAAAGCGAAGACAAATTAAATCACATATCCGACATCTCAATCCAATTGGGTCTCATCCTCCATCAATCATCTCAATTCTCAAACGCTCAATGCACAATTAACAACATATAATCAACATGAAAATAATCTCAACATATAATCAGCATAAAATCCAATTGGGTCCCATTCTCCATCAACAATCTCAAATCTAAGTGCTCAATGCACGATTAACATCCATAAAGCATCAATTAATAATCTAAATTATCAAATACACAACTAACAACCTAAAATTATTAATCAATTCTCAATAGCAAAATAAATTGTTCAAAATGCACACTGACCTCAGTCCTCAGAAATCAGAACGGCGTCGCCAGAGTTGGGTGGGGACTGGCAAACATAGAGGTGAACTTAGATCTGCCAGATCTGATCTGGCCGGAGTCGCCGGAGTTGGGTGGGGACTGGCCGGAGTTGGGGTGGGGACCGCCGGACTGGGGAGGCCTTCACCAATCACCGGCTTCGCGCTTCAGAGTTCGGAATCGGGGGACGGCGACCGGTGACCGCGGGTCGGTGGGTGGTACCGGAGTGCGGCGAGCCTCGGTGGCTCAGTGGCTGAGAGAGCCGACTGCCGAGAGAGGAGGAGAGATACCGGCAGCCGGCGTGACCGGTGACTCGTGAGACTGTGAGTGTGAGAGCTTGATTGACGCCACCGTCGCCACGCCTGAGAGAGCCGAGAGCCCGAGAGAGGAGGAGAACTGCCGTCTGCCGGCGTGTCGCGGTGTCGGCGGTGAGCCGGTGTCTGCCTGTCCGGTGAGTCGGTGACTGACTGTGAGAGTGAGATTGTGAGAGCCGGCCGAGAGAGGAGGAGAGAGAGAAAGGAAAAGTGGAAAATGAAAAAAAAACACTATATATATTTTTTTATTTTTTTCAAAATCTCAGGGGGGGGCTATAGCCCCCCCTCGTACAAGCCTAGTTCCGCCCCTGATTGTTGTGGTGATTGGTGGTGGGTGTGATCTATGGGTGATGGAGATTGGTGGCGATGTTGGTGTTTATATTCTGGGATGGTGGTTGCGCGATGATGGTGGTCGCAGTGATAGTTGTGGGTGTTCTCGTGTTGATTGTGTTAGTGGTGGGTGGTGGTGGTGGGTTTACAATGGTGGTTGCTACAGGTGGTGAAGGTTTAAGCTTGGTGTCTGTGGGCAATGATGGTGGTTTTGGATTTGTGATTAGTGGTTCGGCTGAGCAGGTGGGTTGTTATGGGGTGGTGTTGAAGTTGGGTTGAACAGATGGTTGTGCGTTTGAAAGGTGGTTGTCATGGTGGTAGTAGTTGTGCTGATGTGATGGTGCGTATATGGTGTTCTTGGTGTGATGATGGGTTTAGGGGGATGGTGTGTTTAGAATAGTGGTTGCTGCCTGTAGTTAAGGCAACAAGGTAATCTCTCTGATCTTTATCCGTCTTGTAATCTGAGTTCGGTCCAAACACGAGATATGATTTATATCTTATCCCGCCTTATCTGAAATGATATGTTACCCGGGCTTATCTGACCATATCTTGTCCTCTTTGTCTAATAATCCTACACATGGTGTGCAGCCTAATGGAATTACCTATAGGTTCAAGCTCAAAAAGTGAAGGAAGAAGAGGGTAGTGGAAGCTATCAAAGCTCTGGGCTTTCACATATCATCCGTGGGTTTGAGTTATCGTTGGGTGTGTAAGATCTAACAGATGATGGTTGAGGTGCTGAAACATTTTATTTTTAGAACTTAGGGGAGTAGAAAATGAGATGGGACCCTTACGGATACGATATAAGTAGAATGGCATTCTAGAGTTTGAGTAGGAGAAGAATGATGAGACATTGGCGAGAAAGAGGTGGAAGAAGCAGGAACATCTTACCAAGAAGCAATGGATCATCGGCAGGCACAATGTGGCAGTATTAATGTGATAAGAACATGAATAAGATGGGTTAAGCCCTTTTAGAAGAAGCTATTCGTGTAACACCCCGAAATTTTACCGGAGCGTTGGCCACTCAATCGATCATTACCTACTTATTCAATCATCTCGATTCCACTAAGAATATACCAATACATATATTATAGTTTCTACAATAACTCAATTGCTCAAGTCATTGTTCCTAAATGCAAACACTACATTAATGAACTCAACTAAGTAAGTTACACACTGATTTCCCCCACAGGGGCTTAAGTAAACAAAATAATGAAAATCAAATCTAAACCAGCTCCGTAATCAAGCTCTAGCTAATCCAAGAATCTATTGATGGTTTTTACCTGCTGAAGGGAACAGAAAAAAGGGGTGGTCGCTCCAAATTCAGTAGAGGAATACAAACGATTTTAGAGAATTCCTTTCAATGGCAATATGGGATGAGATTCAATTCAATTACTCAATTCAGAAATCAACGAAAACAATTTCAATTACACTGTAAACGATGCTGATAGTATATTGAACATGAGTAAATTTGCAAAGCCACATAGGCAGCGCAGGATAATCACTTAGAAAAGCCACAAAGGCGATGCTCACTGTGGTTACATATGCATATGAACACTAGCTAGACCCTTAAGGCACTAGCATCACCGACAATAACATACCATCCTTATATCACCCCCGATATAGACCATCCGCATAACTCCTCAATACACTAACTCATGTCAATATGCAGAATGCAATAAGTGATATTACAATGAATAAATCAACACTCAACGAGAAATAAGTACTCAGCATCAAATAAGATTTTCAATAAACGTGTAAAACTCAAGACATGGTATTAAAGGCAAACGATGTAATTCATAACAATTATAACAGAGTTCAAGGGAATTCGATAACAAATCAGAAAAATATTCACGAGAACAAATGGATAAATTGGGTTTCGGATAGAAATGTCTTACCTCGGTCCGAAGCTATGTTAAGCTAATCAACCTCAAACACAAATCCTTCAAATTAACCTAAATAGGGCAAATCATTTATTAGTATACGATCTACGCAATGATGTTATAAACTCAGTATTAACTTCCTAAACAGTTCTCATCCCTACTTTTGAAATAAGCTGACTATAAGCAGTTCATTTATGACTACTAGAGATTTCTCAAAAACAGATAACATATACATGTATATACACTAGATGGATCGGAAGATCACTTACATAATGCTACACATTTCCTCGATACCAGCATCGTGTGCTCTAATTGCTGGCTACATCTAGCTCAAAGAACCGTCAATGCCATACTTTTCCTCTCTATCTACTTATACATGTGGTAAACCGAAAATCAACAAAATATTCCTTTTAGAAATCTCCTCAACATGTCAACTGCCACATTCACTGTTCGAATTTTACACTCCAATAGTCGACCGTTTTTTATAGCCCCCAAAATATTCCAAGAACTAATGTCTCTCCTCTCCATTACTGTAAACGTTCTCTAGACCTCATTCACCCGAATTTTGGGTATAATGAATATATCAACGAAAATTATATTTATTGTTGAAGTCTTAAGACTTGAACCCACCAGTAACGCCGTGCACACATTCACATTTCTACCTTCCTTTCCCTATCCACTCATAGCACCCCTTTATACCCGATGACTACACATACACGCTATTTTTGTACACCGACACATCACACACATACACATAGTACACACACAGCACACGTACACATACCCACACTGTATACACTCACACGTTCTATACCCATACATACATATTTACAACACACTATTTGCATATGAGGACACACTGTAGCTGCGAAACCCTCAACCCTGGGTGACATCATCGGGCTGAGTTATCAACCATAATCACATTCAAAATCCTATGCTGAATACAGAGCAACTACATTCTCATACTCATACATCATTGATCGACGCTCCAAATTGCGTCCTTACAAATATTTTCTTAGAAACATACATCATACTGCAGCGGAAGACTTTCAGGTCTTAAAACAACATAAATGTTTACAACCTAATATACGACTATAGTCGTAGGACTCTTAACAACCTATCTCCCAACTCAATCTTTATCCCACCATTTCTAGCTGGTCTTACCTCACACAACTGATCCCCTTGTTCAACTTTTCTAGCTTGTTTCTTTTTCCTTTCTAGAAGGTTCTCCTTGATCAATCTTATAGCCTGCACATTACAACATAAGGAATGAGCGCAAATTGCCCAGTAAAGACAGCACGAAGAGTATCGTGTACAAATGATTCAAGAATCTCGGAGGAATAATAATCATCTCAACGATAGAAATGAATCAAGAGTTCCAATAAAATTTCGACATCAGCATAATTGTCAAACAATAATTTTTCTTTTGTGAGACTGTGCGACTTTAAGGCCCAACAGAACAGCATTATCGCCACCTCCTCGTGGACTGGACTGGACTGACCGACTATGCAAGTGAACCCGAAATCCAAGGTCATAAAGATAAACATCATTGAAATACGTATCATTAAAATCATCAACATCAAAAGAAAATCAAATGCAATGCACATGGACACGACGGACATGACTCGACCAGACACGAAAAACTCTGCTCGAGCGACATTCATCCTTTTTGGCTAGTGATCATAATTCATAGGCCATCCTCCTCATATTGATTGTCCCATTTTACGGGATGTTCATCTCAGTCTCAAGTAAATAGAAGAGACACTGTCAACAAGAAGGGAACTCATTTAGAGTGGTTTCCCTAACCATGTTACAGCCGAGCAACAAGACTCCATCAACAGGGCGGACTAAGGAAAAATTTATTCCACCTTATGTCCTCAACAACACAGCTCAACAAGGAATACCGGATCAAAAGATCAACCGGTGTTTAGACTTAACAACAAGAGTTCAACGTAACATCATCAACAGGGCGGACTTGGGAGAAGTTTACCACAAGCCCTCAACATCATTCTTACATAAAAGAAATGTCGGTTATCAATAAGTACCGACATTTCATAACAACAACGCAACGATCTCTACAGCATCATCATCAACGATAGGACGAACCCGGGAAAAGCTGCCACAAGTCCTCAATGATGTTCTCAAAGAGAAGAGATATCGACTATCAATAATTGCCGGTATCTCACAACCACCACGCGATAACCCCTACACAACACAATCATCAACTTCAAGTATGCTAATCGAATCGAATCGAATCATAGCATACTGGGACACCCATCGTCCTCACTAAATTCTATCAACAGGGCAGACTAAGGGA
This sequence comes from Escallonia rubra, assembly GCA_033065855.1. NCBI lineage: Eukaryota > Viridiplantae > Streptophyta > Magnoliopsida > Escalloniales > Escalloniaceae > Escallonia > Escallonia rubra. The sequence goes on along the minus strand of JAVXUO010003211.1, from coordinate 56,485 downwards.
ATTTATTCTACCCTACATCCTCAACAGCACAATTCAAATATGCGTATACCTGTCACAATGACTGCCGGTGATGAATCATAACAACAAGAATTCAACAACACGTCATCAACATGGCATGCTAATCGAAACAATGAATTAGCATATGAGAACCGCATTGTCCTTACCTGATTGACTTATAGCTGAAGTAACTCGCAATCTCTGATCGCAACGACCTGCATCATCTAGTCAAATCATATCATGCTCGTTAGTCATCATTCAACATATACACACTCCTTATTCTACCCCTTCTCATTTAATCGTTTATAGCGTCTTACGACAGCTTGTTAATCTGGTCCAATAATTGGATTCTTAACCTAGCTTACCAATGCATTAGCAATGGCCACTATCTCATTATTTCAACATGTTAACACCATTCCTCACTTTCTACCACTCCGAACGCTGGATTACATGCGTTTTTTAAAATTTGGCGTCAACATGACAAATTACCAAAATACCCCCTGATGGCTGCTACACCCTCAACACCTCAATATCGTGTTAAAACTAATTTTCAGGTGTTTTACAACCCTTTCTGGACTAAAAAGTCATTTGAAAAAACTTTATCGGGAAAATTACCAAAATACCCCTCTCCGGGTGGCAAATTACCAAAATGCCCCCCGAGGGTTCCCGGCATCAGAAAAATCTCAAAATTACATTAAAACGCTATTTTAAGCCTCCTGAATTCATTCTTGAGCTAAAAAAGTATTTTACAAAATTTTTGCTCAAAAATCTCGAACCGGTGTCCGGACCGAGCGCTTAAAAGCCCGTTCAGCCAAAAATAGCTAACGACTTCGGAATGACCCGAAATCTTGGAAAATGAAACTTCCCAACATCCTAGGGTTCTTGTAAAATGTTTGCTCTAAACCGCGCTCGTTTGATATTTTAAATTTCACTGCAAAGTTTTAAACTTTCCGCGTCCGTTCACCCTGTTCCCGACCTCGGAAAAATCTGATATTTTTCCACGATATAGGTCTCCTAAAAATAAGGGTCTCGTTTTTGTACTTTGGCTAAATATAACCCTAACTATTTTTAAAAATCCACTCAATGGACTGAGTAAAACCTAATTATCTTTAGCGACATTCTTAACCACATTAAATTCACACACACGCGCTTTGCACCTTGCACAGCACTGTACTGCTTCCACTAACCCCCTTTTTCCTTTTGTGTAGCACCATCACCCCACTGCACCCTCACCACCAGTACACCTTCACCATTTTACCATACACATCACAGCATATCACACACGCACATTTAACTTCACCCGCCACCACACCATGCAGGCAGCCTTAGCTGCTGCCTCTTCCCCCTCCCCCTTCCCCTTCAGCCCACAACACACAAGAGCACCACTGCTGCTTCGGCAGCAGTGATAACCACACCATTCACAGCATAACACTCGCCCACATCACCACACGGCCATCACCCTCACTGCCTTTTCACCACCCCAGCACCTTCACCCTACTACGCAACACACCGCACACCACCTTACACAGCCCTAACACCCACCCACACACACGGCACATCACACGCTCACGCACACAGCTGGGTACAACCCACATACACCATAAATACACACCAAAATTATCAATTGAACCCTAAAGATTTAATTGAGAGAAGAGAGATTACCCTTTTTCCTTTCTTTCTTCCTTTTTTCCTCTTCTTTTCCTCTTTCTCCCGTTTTTCTTCCTTTTCTCTGTTTTCTTCTCCTGTTTTGTTCTTTCTTTCCCGAAAGGGAAAGTTTCCTCTTTTGTTTTTTACTCCCTCCGTCCCTTTTTAAGTGATCTCAATTTCTTTTTTGGGCCGTCCCACAAAAAGTGATAACTTCTAAATTAGGGAAGATTATGTAGGTGTTTTTACATATTTACCCTTTTTATACTTTTTTATTCTATTTCTCTCACTACATTTAATTTTCTACCAACTCATTTTCTCTCTCATGGCCCACCACTTTACACTTTTTTATTTTATTTCTCTCTCCACATTTAATACTCTACCAACCAATTTTCTCTCTCATGGCCCACTTTCTTCCCTCCTCTCTCTAAAGGGTAAAATGGGAAAGACACACAATATATAACCTAAATCCTTAATATACGTATAAAGAAAAATGATATCACTTAAAAAAGGACGGAGGAGTATTTTTTATTTTTCATCTATACCTTAGTTTATAATTTTATTTCATTAGTCATCAAATAGCCAAGGAGGAGGTGGCGCCATCTTGTAACCAATTTTACAAATTTGGACAATGGCCCTCCAAATTTCAATATTCGCAAAATGGCCCCGCAAGTTTCAAAAATTACACTTTGACCCAACAACTTTGGAAAAATCGTACTTTGACCCTAAAACTACACCAACCTCTCATTTCACTTCCTAACACGTAATCATCATAAAAAATGATGCTACTTAATAGCATATGCATCATGTTCACCTTATTTTCCAAAATTACATTTTTGCCCCTTAGCTTTTCAAAATTACATTTTGATCCCGAAGGCCAAACCAACATCCCATTTTACTCTAATTAGTCGATTCTCGATAAAAATAAGAGTATCGATAAAAATAATGCCCTCAATTAATCTAATTCTCGCTTAGATTAAATCAGGGTATTACAGTAGCACAATCCAAGACACATACTTTACACACATACACACGCACTGTATTCACACAGCACTTTGCACACACAAACACACGCACTGCCATACATACACACATTACTCACGCACATACCAACCGATATTTATATATGCACACTCTTTATATATGCACCACTATCTGCACACTGCACAGACTCACACACATACAAACATGCACACCCCCGCACTACATGCACTCGTCCACCCACAAACACCCAACACATGCAAAACATGTATATCCCGAGATACACAACCGCACTCCTCACCCAATATACCATCACTACACATTACCCCACATACACACCCTATTACACAAAGTCATCCGACAACAACCAAAATTATACGCATGTCAAATACGCACATCCTACACCCTCAGATTTACACACAAACCACCTGATTCATCGCATTTCATCCACCGCCAACACCGTCGCTAAATCACTACTCTGCACAGCCACTGAAATCATAATTAACACCATCAAACCCACAGTCAATATCATAAAACCAATTCTACGCCATAATCATGGGATACCCAGCGACAACGGTAATCAGACGGCTATTATGGTGACTGTCCCCTGCAATATTAGCCCGTTTAAGCAGTGTGTGGGGACCCACGGTCGTGCAGCCTTGACCCTCGCCGGTGGTTGTAGATTCCGACAGTGTGGAGGGCCTGAAAATTGGGGATGAGGTTGGTCCATTTTTTTGGCTAACCGTACGGCTGTGTCCGACGTCTATTAGTTCGAAGTCATTGTGGCTGTGACTGTTATACCCCGAAAGTTTTCTTTTCCTTGTGCAAAATTATTATTTTGAGTAAATAAGTTTGTGGTCTTTTTGAAATTGGTTGATTAACATTTCTGAAATTTTTAGTCAAATGAATAGTGGTTTCATTCGAATCAAAATGGGAAGGGTAATGATGTTTTGGAGTGACTGAAAGATTCATTCGAATGATAATAATTTTGCTTCGAATGAATATGGGTTTTCTTCGAATGAAAAGATTTTTGCTTCAAATGAAAATTATTTAAAATCGTGGAAAGCGATAAACAGTTTTGGGATTCTCTATTCCTTTTTGCCTTGCGATGGAGAGAGAGAAAAGAAGGCTTGGGAAGTTCGGGAGTTCTAAGGTGGAGCTTAAGATTTTGTCTTCTCAAAAGTTTGAATAAGGTAAGGGTTTACTTTTGAAATTCAAATCAGCGATGGACCAATCGCTCATGTCAGTCCTTAGTTTCTTTTTGAAATCCAAACTTTTTCGAATTGAGTTAAGTGATTCTTCTTCTCCTTTTGCTTCGAGATTTGTTATGAATAACTTGTTTTCAATTCTATGACTTGTGGAAATCAAATTCCGTCGAATTTCTTTGACCTCAGAATTTTCCATATTGATATTGTTCGTTTCAGTGATTAATGATTATCATTATTTAGTAAAACTTTGTATATTGTTTGACATGTCCGATATTTGATAACGGTTATTTTGAAACTTTTGTTTTGGTAACTCTATGAGCCATGTCACAGTGTATGTGATTTATTTCCGACTTACCCACAGGGATTGAAACATGGGCTAGCTCAGGGGAGTTGAGCTAGAGATCGCGATCTTACTTTCTGAACCGGCCTCATATGTCAGTAGTAACGGATATGACCACTTTCTGAATGGCTCTCTAGTGTCTGTCTCCGTACTCAGATATATTTTGGCATTTGATATTTGGTATGACCTATGTTCAGTCGAATCTGGTGTGCCTTTGAAATCTTGTCTTTCAGATATATTTTGACATTCAAAATTTTTGTTTGATGTCCGCTCCGTTGAAAGTTTTGTGTCTGTCTTTGTATTTAGATATAGTTTGACATTGAATTTTGGTGGATGTCCGTTCCGTTGAAATTTTTGTGCTTCTGAAATTTCGCTTCTTATATATTTTTGCTTTTGTTTGATTGGTCCTTTGAGCGACCTTACTGGGCATTTGGTTCATTCCCTTATTGTTTTTCCTTTCAGGTGATCAGTAGGTGGGATTTTGGATTTGAAGGGTTAGCTGTGTGACCAAGAGTTAACTACCTTATTTTAGAGTTAGTATTGACATTTAAGTGTAACAACTAAGACAAGTTGATATTACTTAGATTTTAAATTTTGAAACTCCACGTCAGAGAATTTTGGATTGTATAAAAAGCTTTGGGCCTCTATGTCAGATATTGATGTATTTTGAAAATTATTAGTGCCTGCTCTCACCGACCGTTTGGGAGACTTTCAATATTATAAGGTTTTCTCTGACTTTCGATTATCCGTCATTAACCCTCCGAAAAGTAAAAAAAAATTGATGTATGACAGTGACACATCGACAGCAGCGGTGCAATGGTGGTCCACCACTGGCGGTAGTCGTGATGTGACAGCCGTTGATCTGCAACCATCGTTGTGCCGGTGTTTGACCGGCAGTCGTCCCTTGGCATCGGTCGGGATTTTTTTTTTTAGTTATGTTTTCCGCTTTTAAGAAGTAGCCGATGGTGGCAACGTCGCTTTGATTGCGGCATGGCGGTCGCGGCATCTGGTGGAGGCGTGTAGCCGGAGTTGATCTCTGGTGGCCGCATCTGTTCAGATCTTGAAGAGGCACGGCCCGTTCTAGGACCGGCTGCCTTTTATGTTGCTCTCTTCCCAATCTTCTATGTTTTCTGTTTGTTTGTTTGGTTTTTTTTTTTTTGACTCCTTTATTTTGTTTGACTTATTTATAGACTTATATTCTTTTCTCCTCCTATATGACTCCAAATCACTCTCTATCATTCAAAATTTTCATTCATATTTTTTTTTCATAGATCCTTTCAGCAAAAATATGCGACATTAGACATTTATATAATAACCCTAATTTATATCATAACTTCCCAAGTTATCGGCTAATCTTCATTTATTTCTCTGTTGCACCATGTATCATAGATTACAAGTTATGGTTGTTATAAATTGTCGCTAAAGATTAAACACACCATTGCTTAAAAAAATCAGTTGCTAAATACCCTATAATTAATCAGATAGGATTTACCATAAAACCAGACATAGTTTTGGGGTATTACAATTCGAGAATAGATTGGATGGCGTGAGGCGGGCCTTGGCAAGTTTTAACATAAGCAGCAAGGATTTGAGGTCGCTCATCACCATCTTTTATGGGAATGGAAACAAAATTTCATCAACCTTAACATGATGAGCTATGTAAACTCGCGTAATCAACCTTGCCAGTCACTGATACTCGTGCATGGGACTATACCTAGTGAACACTCTTAGTTTAGCTGAAGTCTAGTATATGACCGTTTTATGGCCGAAGAAGCGGGTAACATGTGTAAGTTGGGATTGACGAGAAACTTCTCGATCTATTCACTTTAAGGAAAAGGTGCTCAAATTATTCATGGCTTTTTATCTTCGAAAACAGATCGTAAATAAGCGTGGTGATGAGGAGGAGGAGCATACCGTTTTACACATATGATGGACAACACCTTAGTAGACAACACCTTTTTACACAAATGCCATGTTATAAGTACAATCCATAACAGTATTCCGACTTCATCATGTAGTTTATGCAAATTGGAATCTGTTGGCATATGATGGACTCTTGGACAAAAGCCAACGGCTGGAAAGTGAAATTAATGCGTCATCAAGGCTGATGTAATGACTGTTTACGTCGGGATCAGATAATTAATGATGGGCGCAATTTATAGCGGTTCAAGTTTCTGTGGAACGTGAGGCCTTAATGTCACGGAGACTAACACATGGATAGCTCGTGTCATAAATAAGTTATCAAGATCAACACTTCCGCCGATAAGGGAATCGATAGCAACGGTCATAAGCGGATTACAAGTGATTTCTTTTGAAATCAAACTAAAAGATTGGAGCAAACGGTATTTGATAGAAGATTAAAATAAAAGGGAGAAGAAAGGACAGCAAAAGGGGACATTCAACACTCGACTCAGACGAATGACTTGATTTCAAGTCTTATTTTTTCTTTATTTCTTTTCCTAACATTCTGGTTATGCTGTGCTTTTGCCTTCTACTTGTAGAGGCTTTTGTTTTGTTATGTCAATCGGCTTATTGGTACAAGTTACAATTTATTGTGGATGCTAATCTATAACTTGATTATTCAATTAGTTAAAGTTTCTATTTTAATCATTCTCTTTTCGATGAAAGTTTTCCATTTAGAAGTCCTCATACAAGAGGCTGAAAAGAACACAACATTCACTGCAGTTTTCTATCAAGTGCAAACGGAATCAAATAGTTGATCACTGATTAACACCCCGAACTAAATAGTCATACACAAAAAACTTAAAAATAAAAACTGAAGAGAAAAGGACAAAATAATCCTAAGTGATATAGCTAAAAATATCCCTCCAATCTACGGACGACACGTGACGGTTATGACACGTGACGGTTATGACACGTAACCCGTACTGACTCACTACTGATATGGCACTTACCATATCAATCATCGGGCATAATCCTAAAAAGGCTGACTCTATTAGATCAGATTGACATAAGATCCTCTAAGATCCTAACTGGATTCTAATTAGAGTTGGTCAAAGCTCAGTCCTACTAGGACTCCTCCTTCTACCACTATATAAATGGGTCATGCCCTTCAGGTAAACCTAAGTTAACACACATACACATTGTGTAATACTGCTATTTAGAGTTCTACCTTGTTAGCCTTCTCTGACTTAAGCATCGGAGCGTTCCCCGCCGGAACCCCACCCGGCGGTCACTCCGTGTTCTCTTTTGCAGGCCTGATTTCTGGTGCTGTTCTCGATCCAGTTTTTAGCTGCAACAGATTGGCGCCATCCGTGGGACCCCTACAGGGAACATGGCTAATCATTCTTCTTCCGATGACTCTTCACAGAGTCATTCCCAAAACCATCGTGCGCGAACTAGCAGCTCTCATCGACCAGATCGTTCTCGTGATCGACACTCGACCCCTTTACGCCGCCATCGCGCCAGTTCTTCTGAAGATGTTTACGTCAACGTAACATCTACTACTCCCGAATCAGTAACTAGACCTCGGAGAAACCGATCTCCAACGTCTACTCTGAAAAACGGTGACCTTCGCCATCGCCTGAACCATCAGCTATTCAAAACACCACATGACAACCTTACAAAGGAAATCCATGAACTGAAGGATGTTGTAAACACTCTTCAGCGAAAGCTTGACATGGCAGTGGTTCCGCAGTCCACTCACCATTCTCATCTTGACCCTAACGACCTTCGTCTTCATATCACCTCCAGATCAAGTTACGGCTGCAAATACAGATCAACGGCCGATCCAACTTATGATCCCAGAGAAAAGAGCGGAGATCACATGACTAGGAGTGGATCATGCTATCAACGGGATCCATCAGTCGAAGGCAGTACCAACTCTTCTCCCAGACGAGTCGCCAGAGCTGAAACCCCTCGAAGATCTGTCCACAGAAAGAGGACGCCTGAGTTTCGTTCCCAAGAACGAGACTCCTGGAAGATGGTACCTAGATATCGCTCTCCAGAACGATCTCTCCCAAGGGAAGAATCTGGATATCCGTTATCCGAAACCATTGAGAAAGCAAAGCTACCTCCCAACTTCCAAATGCCTCAGTGTGACCATTACGACGGGACTGGAGATCCAGGAGAACATGTTTATCAATTTCAAACAAGCATGTTACTCCTCCAAGTTTCAGATGCTGTCATGTGTAGAGCCTTTCCCACCACTCTTAGAAAAGCTGCACATGCATGGTTCAAATCTCTACAACCAAAATCAATCTATTCCTTCAGCCAATTATCGGATCTCTTCCAAAAGCACTTTGTAAGCAGTCGCTCCCGAAGAAAGAACTCAGCGAGCCTGCTAAACATTGTGCAAGAGAAAAATGAATCTTTGGCGTGCTTCCTCGGACGGTTCAACGCAGCTACTTTGGAGATTGATAACTTGGACGAATCCGTGAAGTATACTGCCTTCCTCCGAGGCCTCCGTCCGATATCCAAGTTTGCGTTCTCTGTAAACAAAAGTCCTCCGGGTAATATGAAAGCTCTTCTCGAGAAGGCTAACAAGTATATTCAAGCTGAAGAATACCTGGAGACCCACAGAGGAAAACGCAGAGAAGGCAAACAAGAACAAAAGAAATGATCTCGAGAAATAACTCCTCAAGGAGGGAAGTCAGCAAAACAATCTAAGCGTGATGAAAGGCGTCCAAAAGACCCGTTTGCTTCTGAAAATCTGACGCCGCTCAATGCCAGACCTTCAGAGATACTGCACGAGATCAAAGACAATAAAGCTCTCAAATGGACAGAAAAGATGACATCTCGCCCGAACGAAAGGAATAGAAACTTATGGTGCCACTTTCACAACGATCATGGCCACACAACTAATGATTGCGGATCACTTAAACGAACAATCGAAGCTCTCATTAAGCGTGGCCAGTTGAGAAAGTGGGTGGCACGCAAAGAACGACGACAAGAAACACCCTCAGCCGCTGAAGAAAGAGAACGGGAAGATTATACGGGTACAATCAACACTATCTCTGGGGGATTAGCCGCAGGAGGCTCATCAGGACAAGCTCGAAAAGCATATGCTAGGGAAGTGTGCATAACGAGCCAACCCCCAAGTAAGAAATCGAAGACTGTGCCCTTACATACTATCTCTTTCTCAGAAGATGATCTAAAAGATGTCAAGACTCCTTATGATGACCCGTTAGTCATCACGATCAAAGCTGGGAACTTCGATGTGAAGCGGGTTCTGGTCGACAATGGAAGTTCTGCAGAAGTCTTATTTTACGATGCATTCAAGAAGATGAACATTCCAACGGACTGTCTCCGAAAGATGGATAAACCATTGTATGGATTCTCCAATCATCCAGTTGAGGTTTAAGGTATTATCGCACTCCCAGTTGCGATTGGCACACCTCTGATACAAGCCAACTTCATGCTTGATTTTGTGGTGGTAAAGGTCCCCTCAGCATACAACGCCATATTGGGACGACCAGCACTAAATCACCTACAGGCTGTAGTGTCAACCTATCACCTCAAGATGAAGTTCCCCACAGAACACGGGATTGGAGAGGTGAAAGGAGACCAGACTACAGCTCGTCAGTGCTATGTCACTTCGTGCCGACCAAAGAAGACAAAGAAATTGGACTCCGAGGAAATCTTGATATGATAGAAAAGGTTCGAACTCAAGCCCATGAACGATCCGTTGTTCTAAAAACAACGCGTCGCGCAGTAGCATCTTGCCCCGAGGCAAGACACTTATTTTTCGGGGGGATAAGGGGCTCAAACCTTATCAAAACCCCAATCTCTTAGAAATTGGGGTTAGAAGATTTTTTTCAAATAAATGGGTTGTCAAGCAATCCAATGTAAACTTTATTTTTGCTCGAGCAATAAAGTTATTTTTCTCAGCATTGTTGTAATGTAAGCTTAGCCAAAACACTCTGTCCGAACAGAGTGATGGCCGAACACTCTGCCCGAACAGAGCAATCAACTTAGCCAAAACACTCTATCCGAACAGAGTGATGGCCGAACATTCTGCCTGAACAGAGTGATCAACTTAGCCAAAATATTCTGTCCGAACAAAGTGATGGCCGAACACTCTGCCCGAACAGAGTGATCAACTTAGCCAAAACATTCTGTCCGAACAGAGTGATGGCCGAACACTCTGCCGAAACAGAGCGATCAACTTAGCCAAAACATTCTGTCCGAACAGAGTGATGGCCGAACACTCTTCCCGAACAGAGTGATGGCCGAACACTCTGCCGAAACAGAGCGATCAACTTAGCCAAAACACTCTATCCGAACAGAGTGATGGCCGAACACTCTGCTCGAACAGAGCGATCAACTTAGCCAAAACACTCTGACCGAACAGAGTGATGGCCGAACACTCTATCCGAACAGAGTGATCAACTTAGCCAAAACACTCTATCCGAACAGAGTGATGGCCGAACACTTCGCCCAAACAGAGTGACCAACTTAGCCAATACAGTATGTCTGAACAGAGTGATGGCCGAACACTCTGCCCTAACAGAGTGTGTAACTCTTGAGTTTTATAAAAATACAAGAGAAGGCCAAACGAATTAGCTACAGATCTAAGTCCGTGAAGAAACAAAAGTTAATGGGGGCACCGTCACTCCACCAAAGCTTTTACTTCTTCAAAGTATAGGCCGAGCGAGGGTCCTCGACTTCTTTTCCAACTCTTTAAGTGACGAATAAAGAGTTAGAGTTAAAGTAAAAATAGATAACGATGTGTGAATGGTAGAATAAACCATAAAAAACACATAATGAACAAAGTACCATCAATAGAACAAAAGATAGAGTACATACAATGCCCTTAAAAGGGCATCAAAATACTCAGTCTAAAAAGAAATAAAGAGCCTACAAGATGAAGACTAGATCTAAGGCTCGGAGGCAACGCCTGAAGGACCGTCCTTTGGAGGATGAGTTCATACGTGGAAATTGAAACCAACATTCTCTCTGAGCAGAATGTTGGCCGAACACTCTGCCCGAGCAGAGTGACCAAAGCTTGGACCAACATTATGTCCGAACAGAATGTTGGACGAACAGAATGTTGGCCGAGCACTCCGCCCAAGCAGAGAACCAACTTCATACCATTTGTGCTCGGATGAAGCATAAAGGAACCGAAGCATCATGCCCGAACAGATTGGGAATAAACCCGTTGAGCTCGGACAAGCCATGTCCGAGCAGAATGATCGCCGAACTCTTCGCCCGTGCAGACATCCTAACTCCATTTCCTTTGTGCTCTCAAGAGCCCGTGGGTAAAACTCTACGAAGTTTGACTAAAGAAAGTTCTTGAGTGGAGGTCAAAGGAATTTTTTTATAAGTAGAGCTTCCAACTAAAGTCTTTTGGAGGAAATGAGGTTTTCTATGGATAGAGCTCGGAAAACTATCCGAAATCAAAAAAAAATTCACCTCAAACGGATATCTGAGCGCGAGGTCAAGGGTTCGAATCTGCTCGGACACATGAGCAATAAAGAGTTCTTTACTTTTTCCACAAAGAGTTCATTAGATTGGGCCTCTCCACCAACAGGCCCGCATCCGCGCAGCAAGCCCGCACAGCAGGTCCGAGCAGATCTTGGTCCGAGCCCAACGACTGAGCAGGGAAAAATGTTGGGGCTTCTCAGCTCGGGCCATAGTCCGAGCAGAAAGATCCGAACAGGCCCATAGTCCGAGCAGAACATGGTCCGAGCAGAACATGGTCCGAGCAGAAAGATCCAAACAGGCCCATAGTCCGAGTTGAACAGGCCCATAGTCCGAGCAGAAAGATTCGAACAAGGCCATAGTCCGAGCAGAACAGGCCCATAGTCCGAGCAGAAAGATCCGAACAAATCCATAGTCCGAGCAGAACAGGCCCATAGTCCGAGCAGAACATGGTCCGAGCAGAAAGATCCTAACAGGCCCATAGTCCGAGCAGAAAGATCCGAACATGCCCATAGTCCGAACAGAACATGGTCCGAGCAGAAAGATCCGAACATGCCCATAGTCCGAGCAGAACATGGTCCGAGCAAAAAAAAATCCGAACAGAACTCTGCCCGAGCAGAACCATGTCCGAAACTTTGTCCGAGCAGAGCACCCTTTGAATATTTGACATGTCAACAAACAGATTCAGTTCTGTTTTTAGCATATTTCGCTATCACCAGTGGAAAAAGTGTGCTTCCACCCGCTTCATTAACGCTGGTAAAAGCATGGGGCATATGATATAGCTAAAAATATCCCTCCAATCTTCGGACGACACGTGACGGTTATGACGCGTAACCCGTACTGACTCACTACTGATATGGCACTTACCATATCAATCATCGGGCATAATCCTAAAAAGTCTCTGACTCTATCAGCTCAGATTGACATAAGATCCTCTAAGATCCTAACTGGATTCTAATTAGAGTTGGTCAAAGCTCAGTCCTACTAGGACTCCTCCTTCTACCACTATATAAAGGGGTCATGCCCTTCAGGTAAACCTAAGTTAACACACATACACATTGTGTAATACTGCTATTCAGAGTTCTACCTTGTTAGCCTTCTCCGACTTAAGCATCGGAGCGTTCCCCGCAGGAACCCCACCCGGCGGTCACTTCGTGTTCTCTTTTGCAGGCCTGATTTCGGGTGCTGTTCCCGATCCAGTTTTTAGCTGCAACACTAAAATATGTTGTTGGTTCAGACATTCGGATGTACGAATAGTGCCTCCCTTTGCTTCATGGGCCAAATCTTAAACAAATTCTGCAACTATTGAAAAAAATTGCTCCCCTTCATCCCTTTAAAATCACGCAAGTTTATAAGTTAGTATATGTAGCTCAAGCAGTTATGCAATGAAAAATCACGTTGGAAAAAAAAGGCATATTACCTTTCAAAACTACAGGGCTTTTTGATGTGCAACGCGTAAAAGTGAAATCGAACATATGAAAAGACTTTGGGAATTGCATTTCCGAGGCTCCAACTTGGTCAATGATGATTGCAGTTGAAGCTCTCTCAAATATGCACAATAAAACGTAGAATATACACACAAGATGCTCCCTCTTTCTCATCCCTTTACCATGCAACTCCTAACCATATAAACTGTCTATGGTGATTCACTCCAAAAAATGGATCAAATGGCATCCTAAATTTTTTTAGTCATATAAGTCACATCAAACACCGCAACATCACCGGAATGTGTATACGATGCCCATGACCGGCCGTCAGCTCAAAAACATGTAAGAAAAGAACAATCTCTAGCTAAATCCAAGCAAAATAATACTAGCTATCATCAAATGTGGCCTTCTCGTGGAAATGTTTAACAACCCCATACTTAATTTTTCCTTTCAATGCATAGACTACTAGAACATTGTCTTGGAGTAATTTCAGGTTTTGCGCTAGGCTTTATCACATTCACAACCCTTGTAATCTAACAAGGATTCAAGCCCTTTAGTTCAGGTCAGACAGAAGAGACGTACGTACCTTTGTACTATGGTACATGCTATATGGATGATGCTTGATTACTTTTGATGTGAGTAGTAGTGAGAAGGATGGTTATGAACATCTTGAATTTTTTTGACAAGACATACTCCAAGAATCTTTGACAAGGTAACCCGGCCGGAACATCGTCTCACAACCGGTTCTCAGGTACCTGTGCCTCTATTCATTCTAATTTAGTCCCTTATCATCTAGTTTTTTTAGCTCTGCTTATACCATACAAACTGCCCAAAATTTGGACAACCAATGCTAAAAACAGTGTCTAGCGCCTTGCAAAGAATGAAAAAAGGTGTTATAAAGATACTTTCCTGAGTTATTGTATATGTTGTATTTAAATTACTAGTGTAACGTGGGATAAAATTGGGTTGAAAAACAACAAAGCCTTGCACGACGAGAATTTAACTACAAAGTAAAATATTTGTAGTTGTATCCATAATTAAATTACCTCCATCTTCTCGAACGTCAGAGGCCCACAAGTCAGGTTGTCCCTTAGAAGAAAGTGCAGGTTGCCATTTATGTTAAGAAATGGTCAGATACTACTAATAGACCTACTTCTGGATTTACCATCGTGTAATATTGCTGCGGAGTATGCTGCTAATAAACCTACATCTACCATGAAGTGGGACATGATATGTAACGTCCCAAATATTCGAAGCACTGAACAATCATTCGATCAATTACTCGATGACATGAACAACCTCGACTTAATAAACAACTCCCAATATATGTCAGAGCTTCTAATCATTGCAATAATTCAAATGCTTTAAAATAATTTGTCATAGATGAAAAGACCACATTTAAGTTATCGACATAATGAACTAAACAATGTTTACCTAGCAAGGGGTTATACTAATCAAAACAATAAAGGATAGTCGTTCACTTAAGCTCTAAACACATCATCAAGCAATCTACTAACCATTACCTGCAAAAAGAACAAGGGTGAACTTTTGAGAGCTCATTAAGGTCGCTCAAAAACTAAACGAAGTGATTACAAACGACTCACAGGTTCAATTTGATGACAAACTTTCCAAAGAGTAAAGAGGTGATCATAATTAGTTCGACATCCATATTGAAAATGAGAAATAACAAAGTCACACTGGCAGTGCATAGTAAAAATGGTAACTACATAAGCATATGTACAATAACTAGTTCATCAAGGTACTAACCTGCATGCCACGCAGTAAACAGAACATATTTTTAACGCCTCCAATATAGGCTATTCTTATAACGCATCAATATACTATCTCATGTCAATATGTAAAAGAACAATAATTGCTAAATCAACACGTAATTCGATGTTCCACTTGCAATAATAGCAACATCATGAACTTCAATAATCGATTAAGGCTCATAATTTAATATTTATTTTTAAAGGCCCTAAATGAATTTAGAACATATTAACTTGCAAAAAGTATTAAAAATACTATACATTTTTGAAAAAGAAATTTGAAACCTTGTAGAAATTCTAAAATAGCTTAAGGACCTTGTCGCAAAATCTAGTCAGCCAAACAACCACCATGCGCCAACCCCAACACAGTCACACACTAACCATTCTTTGAAAATATACACAGAGGCGTAAGGTACAACTAAACCAGCATGGGGTACACATGCTGAAGTGCATGGTATACCTGCACAAGAGCGGGGTACAACTACACATGGTGCCACACTACTATCTAGATACCCCTCGCAGCCATTACACACAACAGTTCACACACAGTACACGCGCGCACCACGCACATACACGGTTATAACCACCCCTTCCTCCCCATACACATATTGTTACACATATTACACACACACACAACATACACTCCAGACACACCCACGACACACACGCACGCACACCCAAACAATTACACACCGTTCACAGCTGTTACACATATTACACAAAAATCCCCACGCAATAGCAGAGGGAAGGGGGTGGCACAGTGGGTACGTGCCCCCCTCCACCGTTTGGCATTAAGTAGTTTTTGTACTATGAGTTTTAAATTAATGGTTTTGCTACTTTGGTGTCCCTCCAAAATTTATAGATTTTAAAAACTTTTTTAAAGCCATGATTTTTTTTCAATATTTGCACAAAATCATTCCTACAACATAACAATTAAGAAATTCCAACACTTCAATTTAGTTTGACTTTTGTTACTTTAGATCTATACTAGTACGTCAATTCCTTTTCGAAATATTTTATTGATTTTAATGTCCAAAGTAAATAATAACTACAAAAAATATAATGCGAATTTTATGTCTTAAAACAACATTATAAGCTTCATCTTTATTACGGAGTAGTTTTTAACGGAACATGGTAAGATACCTTTAAAAAGTTACATTGGTGCCTACCTTATACAAAATTTCTGACTTCGCTGTTACACCCATGGCACATACACATATATGCATACCCACACAGTTGACACAGTATCACTTACATTACATACGTGCATACCCAACACACTACACACACACCCACGTCACACATCATACACATCCACACACGCACACCCACATAGTTACAAACACCATATATACATTGTCACACATATTACACACATAGCAAAATTTCAGGAACGATGTTGTTATTCATGAAGCTCAACTATAACGAAATTTCCTAGCGTCTTTTGGCATGTCAGATGTCTGTTGGGATGGTCCTTTATTCACTTGGGTTCGGTGTTCTCTTGAGTGGGGGTTGGTATATGATATATTTGATCGAGTTATGGCATCTCCTTCTTGGATTGTACAATATTCGCATGCAATAGTTAGGAATCTGGCCATACAACTATCAGATCATTCCCCAATTTTATGTGATACCCGTTCGTTTTGGAGTACTTATTACCTGCCTTGGCTCTTTGAAGCCATGTGGTTATCATCCCCACAGATTTTTATGGTAATTAGAGATGTCTGGTTGTTGCCTTCTGTTGGTCCCCTCTCTTTCAAATAATGGTAAGAGTAAAATGTTGTTGCGAGTTTTAAAAAATTGGAGCTTGACTTGTTTTAGGCAACTAGAAGCTTAGATAAAATATACGCAGTAGCACTGTTGTTTTACTAAGGTATGTGTCAGTTATCCTTAGATTATTCTTGTCAGGAGGATTTCTTGCTACGTCGTAAACTTAATTTCCTGCGAAAATATGAAGAAGTTTTCGGGGTTGAGGGGGCCAAAATCAATTGGCTAGACCAGGGCGATCAAAATACAAAACTTTTTCACACTTCTACAATCATTCGACGTAGGTCAAATCAAATCACTACTTTGAAGGATAGGACTAGGCCACTGATTTCTGATGTAGATTCCATTAGATCCATTATTGTGGAGTATTTCAAGAATCTATTTTCTTCCTGTGCTTTGACTCGTCCTAATGTGAATGCCAGTAGTTCCTACCTATAGCAATTTTCTATTCACTCTCATCCTCGCATATCTCATTACTTAGACTTGCATTTACGCTTGAGGAAGGTATGAAAACAACGGGACCTCATCGTATTCCAGCAGTAGTCTATCAGAGATGTTGGGGAATTATGGGACCTTTAGTAATTACTACAGTCCTCTCCTTTCTTAATTTTGGACAAATGCTTTTGGCGACCAATCAGTCTTTTGTTACCTTAATTCTTAAACGGTCGATTCCAAAATCACCTACGAATTTTAGGTCCACTAGTCTCTGTAATGTCATTTATAAAGTCATCTCTAAGGTCCTGGTTACATGAATTACTCACATCATCAGTGACATCATTTCCTCTTTTCAGAATGCATTTATCTCTAGGCGTAGTCTTTTCGAGAATGTCTTTTCTAGCTCAAGAACTCATTGATTGTGTCTAAACTAGGAAAAAAGGTTGTGTAGTTATGGTTTGCTCAAATTGGATATGAGTAAGGCTTCTAACGGGGTGAGTTGGGAATTTCTTCAAGAAGAGCCTCTTAGATTTGGTTTTCCTCACTTCTGGGTGAATTTGCTTTTGCAATGTGTAAGTACAATATCTTACTCACTTCTGGTTAATGGAGCGTCAACAACTCCTTTCAAGCCTCGTTGGGGCACACGGCAGGGTGACCCTTTATCACCTTTCCAATTCATTCTCTGTTCTGAAATCTCATCAATGGCTTTACTGTAAGATGAACATCATCAGAAAATCTTAGGGAATTAAAGCTGGAAAGCTTTCGCTTGCTATAACTCACTTAATGTATGCCGGCATATTTACCTTTTCCTTCGTTTGCATAAAAATGTCGCCCAGAGTATCACTGTAGTTCGATCGGTTCTAAGTGAATAATGTTTGATGTTGGGTCAATGTATCAATTGGGACAAATCGAGTTTAACGATTAGCCCCAATGCTTCAGCAGAGTTGAGAACTTCAATTCAGAAAGAATTTGATATCAATGTGAAGGAGGATTTCGAGAAATATCGAGGAATTAATTTGGATATTTGTGTCAAAAAAAGAGAGATATTTACTGGCGTTGTCAGAGGTACTAGATAGGTGTGCACACTAGTTAGGGCTTCTTCTGAATAAAGCAGGTTGCGCTACACTTATCCATTTGGTGCTTTCTTCCCTCCTCGGCCATTATATGTAAGTATACAGATTCCCAGTGGCGGTCAGTAAACATTTAGATCTGATATTGGCGCGATTTTGGTAGTCAAGAGATGTGCATCATCGATCTATTCACTGGGTGGCCTAGCCTACCATATGTTTACCCAAAAGTCAGAGGTGGAATGAGTTTTCGGGATTTCAAACTCTTTCATCAGGCCTTACTAGTAAAACAAGCATGGAAGATTTCGGACCAATCCGGATAGTTTAGTAGCACGTGTGCTTAAGGACATATACTTCTCTCAATCGTCTTTTCTAACTGCTAGAAATCCTAAGCAATCCTCTTGGATTTGGCGTAGTATTTTAGTTGGTCAAAGAACTCTTAAGCAGGGCATACAGTGGAAAAATCAGGAATGGGTACTCTACTTTTTTCTGGATGATTGGTGGTTACCATCAATGCCCCCTGAGCAGTTGCCACCATTATGTACTGACCATAATAGACACTGACAAATTTCAGACTTCTTATTTCCAAGTTCGCATTGCTGGAATCAGCAAATCCCATTACGTACTTTTCCTTCAACGTTGGTTTCACTCATTTTAAATATTGTTTTCCCGGAAAGTGAGAACGTGCATTTCCGGCCAGCTGTTAAGGGAGACATCTTTTTTGACATCACATACTTATAAGCTTTTGCGGAGTAATGGGATTCGCAGGACTTCTATACTTTCCTCTATGCCTTCCAATATTTGGCGTAAGGTCTGGAAATTGCTAGTGCCAGAAAAGCTTAAAATCTTTGTCTGTCAATTCCTACATCTTCAGTTAGCAGTGTCAATAGAATTATGGAAAAGACACTGTCAGATCTCTGAAATGTGTCTGCTTTGTCTACAGTATCCTGAAACTCAAGTTAATCTTTTCTTCATTATATTGTAGTTACATTAATCACATTTGGACTCAAGCATTTAGAGTACATTCAAGTCCTTAAAGTAGCTCAACTAGGGGTTGGATTTTACTTTGCCTTACTAAGGCTATTTTTTGTAATCAGGGTGATTTATTTTTCCTCGTGAGAGTTTTGGTTTGACTTTGGGTTTTCTGGTGTGCTTTGAACAGTCTTTTCTTTAAAAAAATGAGCAGTTCATTCGGATCGTGGTTTAAGACTTGGTCATAATTTGTTTGTCAATGTCAGATGTACTCCTAGGAACGTGTGGTCCAGAAAATAGCTATAGAAGTCGTGATATCCATGTGCCAACTATTGTGCGTTTTGAACACTTTTACCATCCTATTATCCCTGTGCAGTTTTCAGATAGATGTGTATGTCTGTGTTCCACTATCCACTATTTTTTTTTTTTTTGCTATCTCAATTGCAAAGCCAACATCGAGCCAAAATGGTGATGATTTAGTTAGTATTGGCATTACAATGTTTAGATTAGTTTGGATACTGATTGGGGCATATTCTGAGGCTATTTTATCTACAGATGTGTGTTCTGATACGGCGGCAGCTATGTTACTTATAATTTCATGGTTATCGAAAATGAAATGCTTACATCTTATTGTATTGGTCGCTGACTCGAATTTACTTATGTAGATAAAATGTAGAGAAGAACGGGGTTCTTCAGCGCCTGTTAGTAATCTTTTGTGCAACATATATAACAGCAGCCATAAGGTGCATACATCATTGCACATTGCCCAAGGCACATATTACATACTGCAGCTCTCTTCAGCATTGGCATACTTTGCTTTAACTTCTAGACTTAGAGTCAAGCAAATGCTGGATAGAGCTTCGGTGTTTTGTTTTTTCTGAGGCTTAGTGGTGTTTTGTCTGGCAGTTATTGTTTTAGTTGTTATTTTCTTACATTTCAGTTTGGATCTATGTAATGACAGTATGTACATGTTAATTTCCATGGTATACATTTCTTGTTTCTCTAAAAAAGAAAATATTACCACACACTCATGCGCAACACAAGCTACACACACACCCACGTCACACAGAACGCACGCGCGCGCGCACACACACACACACACACACACACACATGCAGACCCACACATTATAAATGCCATACGCACACAGTCACACATATTATACCGGGTAAATACACGTTGCCCCTTTGACTTTAGGCCAGTTGAATTATTGTCCTCTCTTTTTTAAAAAGTTGCACTAAATCTACTTCTACTCATCAAAATTGGGTAAATTGGACAGTTTTTATCCAAATTAACACACTTTTTAGGCGGGAGTTGTTTGATAATTTTTAAAGACCAAACTACCCTTTTCATTTAACATAGAAACACTACATGCCCACACAAAATCACACTGCAAAATCACACTGCAAACACAAACACACGCCCATACCCACATGCACCCATACCTATACCCCCCCCCCCCCCCCCTCCCAAACACTCACACAAACCCACACCCCAAACACATGCTCACACTCGCACGAATTCACACGCCACACACACTGCAAAAACAAACACACACCCATACCCACCCATACACACTGAACACACAATTACATATGTGTGTTCATCAGATCTGATGATTTTCTATTTGTTTGGCGTGTAGATCATTAACGATCCGGAGATTGGGAGATTAAGGGGGGTTCAGATTGATGCCATTAAATACAAGTAGTCGATGAAAGACGCGATCAAGATGATTAATGGGCAGGATCTTAACGGACGTAAGATCACTATCAATCAGGCCCAGCCTCGGGGCGGCGGCTGTGGCGGTAGGGATGGTTTTCGCAGCACTGGAAGTGGCGGTGGTCGTCATGAACGAGGATAAGATGGTGATGGTGGGAATCATCGTCATGATGCTGGCGGCGTTGGGTATGGTGGGGGAAAGTTCAGAGATGGCCGTGATCGTGATGATGGTGAATACGGCGAAGGTGGCCATTATTCGAGAGATTATGATAAGCCAAAATCTTGGGGTTTGTTTTGTGTCGTACTATGAGGGCCTGGGTTTGTGGCTTTTAATTTTATGTCCTTTTTCAACCTATCTTTATATTGGCTTCGTCCTGTGTAATGAAAAATGAATCATAACTTGTTTGTTAATCATTATAGGTGATTATCCTCCCATCTGACTATGTGTATGTGTTATGTGTGTTCTGTGTGACTGTGTGTGTGAATTAGTACGTGCTCTGTGCATGTGAGACTTTTTTTTAAATTCATTTATGTGTATGTGCGCATGCCCGCGCGTGCGTGTATGTGAGTGGGTGAGTGAGTGGGTGAGTGAGTGAGTGAGTGAGAGAGAGAGATAGAGAGAGGTGATGTTCGTGTGTGTGGGGCATGGGATTGGGGGGTGGGGGGTGAGTGGGTCGTGGAGTTGGAACTATGTGTATGCGGGTGTGTGGGCTAGTGGAATGGATGAGTTGGGGGGGGGGGGGAGCATGGCTTGTGAAGAAAGTTTAGAAAATGTCAGGAGTTTGAAAGTTTTGGGGATCAAAAGGGGTACTTTTAACATTTCAAATGGATTTGTTCCGCCCATCAAAATTTACCCAATTTGTAAAAGTAGGTTTAAAGAGAGGATCTTAAATCAATCGGCCTAAAGTACAAGATGACAAATTATATTTACCCCCATATTGCACACCCACCACTTTGTACGGCTGCCTAGAAGTTTGTACCTTCCATAGCCTAGAAACACACAGTGGGCACACAGTAAAACAAAAAAAATATTTTGAAGTTAAAATTGAGGGAAGAAGAGTGGAGGCTTACTAGTATTTTGCACTCCCCCTCGCCAGATTTCACACTTTGATCCCTAGTTGCCTCATTTCTTCTCTTCTCTCTGTCCTTTCATACTTTACATCTTTTGTTCTCTTCTTTTCTCTGTCTCTCTACACCATAAGACATGTCACCACTACCTCAGTTTGTTAAGCTTTCTCTTTGCCATATTATATAGTGGTATATCCATACATGATTTGGATTGTTGTTGTTTTTTCAAATTTTAATTGAACATAACTTTTTTTACAAAAATGTCTGAAAGAAGTGTGTTTAGACTTGGGATTTTCTTGATATTCATCTTAATGAAGTGGGATGGTGTAGTCCATGAACTGTAAGAATTCACTTTGTAACTGCAGCTCTAGGCATAAAACTAGTCTTTTGATCGGAATGAAGCTATAAAAAAAATCAAAGAACTTCAGAGGCATCAAGGAGAAGTAGTGAACTACCTATCCAAGGATCAGTTAACCTTAGTGTTCGACTTTATAATAATAAAAATAAATTGCTATAAATGATCATTGGGATTTATGTTTGGACCAATTAACCAAAAGGGAGGTACTACACATAAGTTGAACCAAAAGGGGCCGCAGCACAACCATTGCTCTTTGTTATCTGGTATTATGAATCACAATGTGGAAAGTCATTTTGCCTTGTAAGACATACAATTTGAACAGTTTTTGTACTTTTAAATAGGTAGAACACCACCACATGACTCCTCATTCTACATACAAGTATGTTAGGTCCATGAGGTATATGGTACATTTAGCCTCTTGCCAGTGGCATGTATGCATAATCATTCCAGTAAAACAAGCATGGAAAAAATTCCCAGTGGCTGTCTGTAAACAGCTAGATCAGATATTGGCGCGGTTCTGGTGGTCAAGAGATGCGCATCATCGATCTAGTCACTGGGTGGCCTGGCCTACCATGTGTTTACCCAAAAGTAAGAGATGGACTGGGTTTTTGGGATTTCAAACTCTTTAATCAGGCCTTACTAGTAAAACAAGGATGGAAGATTTCGGACCAATCCAGATAGTTTAGTAGCACGTGTGCTTAAGGACATATACTTTTCTCAATCGTCTTTTCTAACTACCAGAAATGCTAGGCAAGCACCACCAAGCGCGTAGGTCAACTGGTAAGGGGTTGTCCTAGCTTAACCAGAGGTCTCGTGTTCGAGCCCTGGGAATGCAGCTGTGTTAAAACTTGGTAGGGAGAGCTTTGCCGCCCATGTGGTCCTGCCCGGCTCGAACCCGGATTAGTCGGCTCCCAATGTGGTGTCCGGAAACCGGGTGGTCTAACCAAAAAAAAGAAATGCTAGGCAAGCCTCTTGGATCTGACATAGTATTTTGGTTGGTCAAAGAACTCTTAAGCAGCAGATACCATGGAAAATTGGGAATGGGTGCTCTATCTATGTCTAGATGATTGGTGGTTACCATCAATGCTATCTCAACAATTGTTACTGTTTTGTACTGACCATAATAAACACTGGCAGATTTTAGACTCTTTATTTCCAAGTTCGCATTGCTGGAACATGCAAATCCCATTACGTACTTTTCCTTCAACATCGGTTTCAATCATTTTAAATATTGTCTCCTCGGGAGGTGAGGACGTGCGTTTCTGGCCAGCTATTAAGGGAGGCATCTTTTTGACATCACATACTTATAAGCTTCTACGAAGTAATGAGATTCGCAAGACTTTTATACTTTCCTCTATGCCTTCCAATATTTGGCATAAGGTCTGGAAATTACCAATGCCAGAAAAGCCTACAATCTTTGTGTGGCAATTTCTACATCTTCAGATCTCTGAAATGTGTCTGCTTTGTCTATAGTATCCTGAAACTCATGATCATCTTTTCTTCTATGTAGTTACACTAATCACATTTGGACTCAAACATTTGGGGTACATTCAAGTCCTAAAACTAGCTCAGCAAGAGATTGGAATTTACTTTGCCTTACTAAGCCAGTTTTTCGTAATCAGGGTGATTTATTCTTCCTCGCGAGAGTTTTGGTTTGACTTTGGGTTTTCTGGTGTGCTTGGAACATTCTTATCTTAAAAAATGAGCAGCTCATTGCGGATCATGGTTTAAGACTTGGTCATAATTTGTTTGTCAAAGTCAGATTTACTCCTAGGTTCCAACGTCTGGTCCAAAAAAAATCTATAAAAGTCAAGATATTCGTGTACCAACTATTGTGCGTTTTGAACACTTTTACCATCCTATTATCCCTATGCAGTTTTCAGACACATGTGTACATCCGTTTCCATTATCCACTATTTTTTGTGCTATCTCAATTGCAAAGCCAACACCTAGCCAAAATGGTGATGATTTAGTTGGTCTTGGCATGAAAATGTTTAAATCAGTTTGGATACTGATTGGGGCATATTCTGAGGCTGATGTGTGTTCTGATACAACAACAACTTTGTTACTTACAATTTCATGGTTATCGAAAATGAAATGCTTACATCTTGTTATATTGGTCGCTCACTCAAATTCACTTATGCAGATAAAATGTAGAGAAGAACAGGGTTCTTCAGCGCCTGTTAGTAATCCTTTGTGCAACATGTATAACAGCAGCCGGAAGGTGAATACATTGCACATTGCCCAAGGCACAGATTATGTACTGTAACTCACTTCGGCATTGGCATACTTTGCTTTAACTTCTAGACTTGGAGTCAGGCAAGAATGGTTTGATGCTGGATAAAGCTAATGTGTTTTGTTCTTTCTAAAGCTTAGTGGTGTTTTGTCTGGCAGCTATTGTTTTAGTTGTTATTTTCTTACATTTCAGTTTGGATCTCGTAATGACAGTATGTACATGTTATTTTCCATAGTATACATTTCTTGTTCCTCTTAAATAAGTAAAAAAATTACACACACACATACCTAACATAAACTACGCACACACCCACATCACACAGCACACACTCATGCAGACGCACACATTATAAACACTATTACGCATACGGTCACACATATTATACTGGGTAAAATACACTTTGCCCCCTTTTACTTTAGGCTGGTTGAATCACGGTCCCTCTTTCTTAAAAAGTTTCACTAAACCTACTTCTACTCATCAAAATTGGGTAAATTGGATGGTTTCTATCCAGGTTAATACACTTCTTAGGCGGGAGCTGTTGCATAATTTTTAAAGACCAAAATACCATTTTCATTTAACATAGAGACACTACATGCATACACACAATCACACTACAAAAACACACACAAACACATGTCCATACCCACACACACCCATACCCCCACACACACCACACAAACCCACACCCCAAACAAACGCTCACACTCGCACGAATTCACCCCCCACACACTGCAAAAATAAACACAAACACACACCCATACCCCCCCCCAACACACACGAACCCATACCCCACAAACACTGAACACATATTTATAGATGTGTGTTCATCAGATCCGATGATCTTTTATTTGTTTGCTGTATAGAACATTAACGATCCAGAGATTGGGAGATCAAGGGGTTCAGATTCATGACTTTTAAAGACAAGAAGTCGATGAAGGACGCAATCGAGGCGATGAACGGGCAGGATCTTGATGGACGTAAGATCATCGTCAATTAGGCTCAGTCTCATAGTGGCGGCAGTGGAGGTAGAGGTGATTTCTGTACCAGTGGAAGTGGGGGTAGTGGTAGTGGCTATCGTCATCGTGATGCTGGTGGTGTTGGGTATGGTGGGGGAGGGTACAAAGGTAGCCATGATTGTGGTGATGGTGAATACGGCAGAGGTGGCCATTACTCGAGAGATTATGCACATCTGAAAGCTTAAGATTTATTATGTGTCGTACTATGAGGGCCTAGGTTTGTGGCTTTTAATGTCATTTTCTCAACCTATCCTTGGATCGACTTCGTCTTGTGCAATGAAAAATAAGTCATAAACTTGTTTGTTAATCATTATAGTTGATCATCCTCTCATCTGACTGTGTGTGTGTGTGTGTGTGAGTTCATGTGTGTTATGTGTGACACTGTGTGTGTGTGTGTGTGTGAGAGAGAGAGAGAGATAGAGAGAGAGTGTGTGTGTGTGTGGGGGGGGGGGTATGGGATTCGGGGGTAGTGGGTGGGTTTTGGGGTTGGAACGGTGTGTATGCGGGTATGGGTGGGCTAGTGAAATTGGGGAGGGGGGGGGGGGTGACTGGTGAAGAAGGCTTAGAAAATGGCAGGAGTTTGAAAATTTTGTGGATAAAAAGGGGTACTTTTGACATTTCAAATAAATATGTCACGCCTATAAGAATTTACCTAATTTTAATGAATATATTTGGGTTTAGTGCATTTTTTTTAAAAAAGAGGACCATAATTCAACCGGCCTTAAGTACAG
This sequence comes from Escallonia rubra, assembly GCA_033065855.1. Taxonomy (NCBI): domain Eukaryota; kingdom Viridiplantae; phylum Streptophyta; class Magnoliopsida; order Escalloniales; family Escalloniaceae; genus Escallonia; species Escallonia rubra. The sequence goes on along the minus strand of JAVXUO010003211.1, from coordinate 30,367 downwards.
GGGGCAAAGTGTATGTACCCTCATATTACACACAGACACACACAAAGAACACCCACCACCTTCTACGGTTGCCTAGCAGTCTGTCCCTTCTGCAACCCATAAACACGCAGTGGGCACACAGTAAAACACAAAAATCTTTGAAGTTAAAATTATGGGAAGAAGAGTGGAGGCTTACCAGTAGTTTGCACTCCCCCTCGCCGGATTTCACACTCTGATTGTCGGTTGCCTCATTTCTTCTCTTCTTTCTTTCCTTTCATACTTTACATCTTCTCTTCTCTTCTTTTCTCCATCTCTCTACACCATAAGGCATGTCATCACCACCTTACTTTGCTTAGCTTTCTCTTTGCCATTTTATAAAGTGGTATATCCATCCATGATTTGGATTGTTGTTGTTTTCAAATTTCAATTGAACATAACTTGTTTGACAAAATGTCTGAAAGAAGTTTGTTTAGACTTGGGATTTTCTTGATATTCATCTTAATGAACTGGGATGATATAGTCAGTGAATTGTAAGGATCCACTTTGTAACTGCAGCTAAAAAAAATGATGTAGTCTTCAATAAAGCTGAAAAAATTCAAAGAACTTTGGAGGCATCAAGGAGAAGTAGTGGACTACTTATCCATGGATCAGTTGACCTTAGTGTTGAACCTTATAATAATAAAAAATAAATTGCTATAAATGATCATTGGGATTTGTGTTTAGACCAATTAACCAAAAGGGAGGTACTACACATAAGTTGAACCAAGCAGTTACAACCAAGTGCTTCTTAAGAACGTAAACATTGGAAAACAAAGTATCATGGAGTTTACATTGTATTATTTAGTCGTAATTTGATCAAAGTGCCCATAACATGATTCAAACATGACGTTTACATTAAATTCCTTAGTTTCTAATCTAAACAAAATGTTTATATATAACATGTAGACCTGGCAAACGGGTCTACCCGCTGGGGTACGGGTAAAACCCGGTCGGGTACGGATAAAAACGGGTCGGATATAATTTACCCCAGGGTTTTTCGGATAGAATTTTTCTGAAACCGTACCCTACCCTTATGGGTAGGGTATTACCCGCGGGTAATTTATTTATTTATTAACAGATAATCAATATTCTTTCTCTTCTTTCGGATTACTAAAACAGCAATAACTTTCGATTTAATTTATTTTTACAATTCACTTTGAAAATACTTGAAATTTTTGCTGCAGTTGGAGGTTCAGTACTTCTCAAATAAATCCTCACACAAATCACTCCAAACCTCCAAACACAATAAGCACAATATCTAACACAAACTTGAAAATCACCTCCAAAATATTTCCTACCTCTAAGGTAATAAAATACTTAGATAAATAAAACAAACAAACACAGATAACACTGATCGGAGACGGTGGCGGTGGATCCATAGAGGATCTGATCGAAGACAGTGGCGGCGGATCTGCGGCAAATCTGACGGTGGAGCGTGATAGCTTGGTCGTTGATGGATCTGGCTGGTGGTGAGAGAGAGCGACGGCGTCAGATAGAAGTGGATCTGACTGGTGGTGAGAGAGGGCGCCGTCGTGAAAGAGTGACGTCAACCGTCGTGCGAAGTCGATCGTAGTGCGCCGTCGACCGTAGTGCGCCGTCGACCGTCCTACGCCGTTGACCGTTGTGAGAGAGAGAGAGAGCACCGTCGATTGTCGTGAGAGAGAGAGTCGCGAGAGAGTTCAGAGAAGGGAAAAAGCGGCCCACGAAAAGGTAAGAGAAGAATGAATTAGTTAGAGGAAGAAACCCTAGCAGTGTTTATATAGTCGATAAATTACAGTAGCCGGGTAAACCGTATCCGACCCGAATTTACCCAAAAATTACGGGTCGGTTCGGGTCCGGGTCCAATTTCTGCGGGTAGTGAAAATGGCTACCCGTACCCGGCATTTTGGACCGGGTACGGTCCGGGTAACGGGTACGGTTAACATTTTGCCAGGTCTAATAACATGAATCAATTATACTCTTCACCGGCTTATGTAAAATGACAATGGCACCCTTCAACAGCCATGTCATAATCCTTGAAGTACTTCAGAAGACAAGTTCTTCATAAGCCAACAAATCCTGTAAAAAAGACTCTGTGGAGTTGTTTTTTTTTTCTTCTGGTAGAATGTGGAGAGAGTCGATAAGAAGACTCCTTTATACTCCACCCGTCCCACATAAATTGATCATATATTCTTCTTGGATCATCCCATAAATATTGATCACTTCCAAATTAAGAAAGACTATGTAGGTATTTTTATATATTTACCCTTTTTATACTTTTTTATTCTACTTATCTCTCCACATTTAACTCTTCACCAACTCATTTTCTCTCCTGGCCCATCTTTTTACATTTTTTTACTCTATTTGTCTCTTCACATTTAACACTCATTTAACTCATTTTCTCTCTCCTTGCCCTCTTCTTCCCTTCTCTCTAAAGGGTAGAATTGAAAACACACAATATATGACATAAATCCTTAATATGCAAGCAAAAAAAAAAAAGTGATCGAATTATGTAGGACGCAGAGAATATATTCTTTTTCTTTTCCCAAATTTTTTAATAATAGTTTACCATGGTTAAGGTTCAAGGTTGATCTGGATTGTGGGCCCGCAAGCTGACATTAAAGTGGTAATTTAACACTAAGTGGTAACCTAACAATAACTAACGCTGATGAAGTAGCGTTAGACAACCACCAAATATCTCTCGTACTAGGGTGGTACTTTAGGGCACATATTTGACACTAACCCTTACTTCTTTTGCGGAATAGGAATACATAGTGCTATTATTAGTGCTTTATCTAATGGCAGCTAAATTGTGCTCATCAATAACTTTGCTTTAAAATTTTGGTTTATCTTTGACTTGTGAAGGAAATGCATCTTGTGGTAAAACGACTTACATCTACTGTAAGGTTGGTCAGGGCCGCAGTACAACCATTGCTCTCTGTTATCTAGTATTATGAATCACAATGTGAAAAGTCATTTTTTCTTGTAAGACATACACTTTGAACGACTTTTGTACTTTTAAACAGGCATAACACCAGCGCGTGACTCATCATGCTACACACAAGTATTCTTAATCATTCCAATGCATGCTAGCATTATGTTTTCTTCTTTCCCCACCCCGTCTTGCTTCTCAGAGATGTATTTGTCATGCACTAATTAGTTAGTGTTTCATACTCTTTGAATTTGACTGTTAGAAAGCCATAACACGGGTATATCCTACGCGTGGTAGCATGTTTTAAAATTTCATTGGCAATATGATATACGACGTGGAACAGACTGTACTTATCACACAATGTTGGCCAAGCTCCAAGGGGTAACCATAAAAAAATAATTATGATTAACCCCTAACACATCCCTAGGTAACCCTAATTAACTATAATTGACCCTAATTAACCCTGATTCACCCTAATTAAACTGAGTTAACCCCGATCAACCCTAATTAACCCCGATGAACTGTAATTAACTCCAATTCACCCTAATTAAACCTAATTTTAACTATTATTAAACCTAAATAACCCTGATTAAACCTAAGTAAACATAATTAAACCCGATGAACCCTAATTAGCCCGATTAACCCTTAATTAACCTGATTAACCTCTAACACATTCCTAGGTAACCCTAATTAACCCTAACTAAACTATAATTAAGCCCTATTAATATATTCCTAATTATCCTAAATACTATCTAACCACCCTAACTATATACTTAAACCCTGGACTCAATCACAGGTGTGACGATATCAACTCTGCGAAAGAACTCAACGAATTGTAAAGTGCCTCAATCCTAATTAACACATTAACTCTAATTAACCATAATTATCTCTTATTTAAGCCCTAATTAATAATAAATAAGTCTAATTAAACCCAATTAACTCTAGTTAACCTTATTTAGGTCGAATTAGCCCTCGTTAGCATTAACCCTATCTAGCTCCAATTAGCCCTAATCGACCCTAATTAGCCATAATTAAAACTGATTAACCCTAATTAACATTAATTAACCCCTAATTTACTCTTAATTTAATTTCTAATTAGCCCTAATCACTGGTGATTAACCTAATTAAACCCTGATTGTCCTGATAAATTGTAGACAAACCCTAATTAAACCCAATTAGGGTAATTAACTATAATATGTTCTAATTAGGATCAATTAGCCCTAAGTAGCCCGAATTAGCCCGAATTAATCCCTGAATGAATAACATTAATTGAGTCTGATTAAACACAATTAATTGTAATCAACCCTAAATAGTTCAAATTACCCTAATTGCCCCTAATTAACACATTAACTCGACATTTTTACCTTAATTAACTATTATCTATTTAGGTTTGGTACAAAATTATTTGGTTATAGTGAACTTGAGCAGAAAAATTATATCATCATTCCTAAATCCTTTAATATCGATCCACAAATCAGGATTCTCAGGTAAACCCGGTGCTTTTGGTTGGTAAGTTATGGACTCAAAAATTTCCCTTAGCACGTCATGTTGAACCATCTCGTCTAATATCTTATCTCACGAGACTTCAGATAACACTTTTGGCTCGCAACTCTCCATGTCTACAGAAGAGAAGACTTTCTGAGACAAAAGGTATTTCTCAGCCAGTTGCAGACATTTCCCGCCCTCCATTGTTCCTGAGGTAATTAGATTATATATATACACAGTTTTCTTCTAACCAATCATGTATGCCCGACATATGACTTGTCTTTCAACTGAAGAGTTCTAACCAATATCAAGCAAAACAACTCTTGACGCTCCAACCAAATTATTACCGAAAAAAGAAAATAAATTAAAATACGAAAAAAATAATTAACGACGGAAAATCTGTCGCAAATTGTATTTGTACGTTCGTCGTTGAAGGTAGACTTTAGGCGACAAATTTAAAAATTCCGTCGCAAAACTTTTAGAGACGGGGTTGTTGGTAACAGAGTTTTAGAGACGAGGTTGTAGGCAACGGAGTTTTAGTGACGGGGTGTCTATCGCTAAAACTCTTTGCCGAAGGGTAACAGACTTTTAGCGATGGAATTGTCCGTCGCTAAAAGTCCTTTTTTTTGTAGTGACAGGAATACATAGTGCTATTGTTAGTGTTTTATCTAACGGCAGCTAAATTGTGCTCATCAATAACTTTGCTTTTAAATTTTGGTTCATCTTTGACTTTGTGAAGGGAATGCATCTCGTGGTAAAAGGAATTCACCATATTGAGATGCATGTAGTATAAGATAGAGTAAAAAAGAAAGTAACATGGAACCTTACTTCTCACGGTGTTTTCTCATACAAGAAGCGTTATAAAGCAAACTCCTTATATATATAAGAGTGGCAAAAATGAATAGACGATTTTAACACCAAATAACCCTTAGTGATGGCTATTTGTGTAAGAGATTAGCGAGTCTTTGCTCGAATCAAGATACTAACTAATAACTAAGGACAATTCATTTGTTTCGGAGGTACACTAACACAACAAGAAAATAATAAAACGAAGCACGCACCAAGCCCAAACAAATTACTAGTCAACGAAGATAAAGCAAAACAATGCCCAAGTCTACACCTATTAAATCCACAACCATGTGCCCCGATAAGATCAATTAAGTAACACATAGACCACGCTCAATGGCGTGCATCACAATCACCAACCATAGTGTCGGAAGCCACAGTCTTTGTTGATCCACCGTATTGTCGTCAACCATAAGCTACGAAGCCAATTCGGCCACGATACTGGGCCCAACCTTGCTGCCGGACAACTATAACAAATGGAACAACCACCAACCTATGAGATGATCAAAACGGCATAACTGCTGCACCCTCGTCATCAAGTGACCACGCAAACTACAGCTCCCACCTACACCACCTCTACTAAATCACCATGCCAGACTGACACTCAAGGCACACACAAGACCTAATTCACAGCAAGCACACGAATTTAAGTGAGATTAATCAGAAAGAGGGCGAGGGGGACCTAATTAGGGAGGGTAGGGTTGGAGAAGAGAGAGGGAACCTTGGCAGGAGAAAATCCAATCAAACGGACCACCCTAGCAACAACATTGCTGAGCCTCGTGTCCAACCACCCTAATCAACACAACATAAGCCACAAGGGGGTGAGCACCACCGAACCTGAACGCAAACCCATGAACAAAAGAGACGAGCACCAAAGAGAGATCAAATCATAGCAACCGCTATTAATATCCAAACCTTGAGAGCCTACCCAAGTTTTGCAACAACATGAAGTATGTGAGTCCTCCAATCTAAAGGAACAACATAGGATGAAATAAAGCCATAACAAGGGTACATTAAACTACGCCAGTCAACCAAGATCTTAAAGGGCACAATAAATTCTAGATCTGAAACACCACACACAAATTCACACATTTACACAAGCACGAACCCACACTCATTGGGTGGTGGTGGTCAACCAACACGTGACACAAACGACGAATGAGGAATCCGATGACGAAAGGCGAAATCCGAGATCTAGGAGGCATGAAGAGAACTATTATGAGGCTCACTCTACCAGAAACATTTACGCCAATACTGACGGTAATCGAGCGGAGCGCTACTCCAATGCTCCAATTATAGTTGGACGACCATTTACAGAGGAAATCGATCTCTTCCCAACTCTTCCGAACTTCAAGATGCCTCTGTGTGAGTCATATGATGGCATAGGAGACCCGATGGAACATTTGGCTCACTTTACCTCAGGAATGAACCTACATCTGGTCCATGACCAGATCATGTGCCAGGCTTTTCCTGTAACATTGAAAGGAGCCGCACACGTATGGTTCCAACACCTTGCACCTCGTTCCATCTCCTGCTGGGCCCAGTTGGCTGAATCTTTTCGAAGTAACTTCCTCACAAGTCGTGTGCAGAGGAAGAATTCTTCGGCCTTTTTTCGCATAATTCAGGGGCCGAAAGAGAGTCTAAAGTCATACTACGCTCGCTTCAATTCTGAGAAACTCCTTATCGATCATCTAGATTCGGGAGTGACTTTTGCGGTGATGGCCTGGGGAGTCAGACCAGGAACGCCCTTGCGATTCTCGATGAGCAAGCGCCCACCAGAAAATATGTCTGATCTCCTTGACAGAGTAGAGAAGTATCTTCAGACAGAAGAAGATTCAACGACGTCGCATCAAAATGAGATTCATTCAGGGCAGAAGAGGCGAGATCGTCCAGAAGGGAAGAATCAGGACGAACCCAAGCGTCCACGAGCACTCCTCTCTAAATCATTTACTCCTCTCAACACTATTCGTGAACATATCCTTCACCAAATCAAGGGCCAAAACATCCTCAAATGGCCCAACACTATGAGAGGACCAATAGAAATGAGAGATACTCAAGTATACTGTCATTTTCACAAGGACCATGGTCACACGACATAAGAATGCAAAGTGCTCCAAAGAGAAATAGAGAATCTCATAGCCAAGGGACACCTTAAACAGTTCGTCAAAACCAATCATCGACAGCAGACTGAAGGAAGAAATAATCCACGAAGAGCAGACAAAGCACCTCCAAAAGATCCACTTGTTATAAACACCATCTCTGGAGGACCTAGCGCCGACAGACTGTCTAGCTCTTCACGAAAATCCTATGCTAGACAAGTCAATCTTACCCAAGGACCGGCTAAGCAAACAAAAACATCCATCTCTCTAGAGTTCGACGATGCAGATCTTGACGGAGTGAGCCTTCCGCATGATGATGCCCTTGTCATCACTTTGCGTATAGATGCTTTCCACGTCAAACGCATCTTGGTCGATATAGGAAGCTCGGCCGACATCATTTTCGAAGACGCATTCAATCAGATGGGGATATCTGACGATAGGGTAAAACCAATATCTTACGAGAGAAGAGAGAGGAAAATGTTTAGAGATCACAAAGTCGCACGTATAC
>JAVXUO010003211.1:0-17500 GCA_033065855.1 Escallonia rubra | reverse complement strand
CAATATAATTTGATGGCTTAAAGGAGTAAAGTGTAGGAGTCTTTGCCTCTGCCAAGAAACTCACCAGATAGCCAACTGAGGGACAGAGAGAAGATAAAGTGACAGACTTTTTCATGTTTCGAGTCAACAAGCCAAGCGCATAGATGTCCTCTCTGCTTTGAGGAAATTCTACCCAAAACAATGCTGATGCTCTCATTTTCTTCTTTTCAACTCAAGCCATCACTTTCCTGTTGTTCCTGTAAGTCCCTCTCTCTTACTCTCCACAAATTGTTGAAGAAAACCCACCCACTTCATGATTCATGGCCCTGCCTTCTTGTTTGGGATTTCTTCCTGTATCTGCTTCCTCATTTTTTTATACGCCCCATTGCCCCTGAGTAGGATACAAACATTAGTAAATGTGTTCTATTGATTTGGTAATCGTTACTATCTTTGGCTATTACAGTGGGTGTTAATTATGGTTTTTAATAGATCTTTTATTTTTTCAGTCTGGTTTTTGAATGTGCACTTGTCTGAATTCATGGTATAAGAACATGAAATACTCACTTATGGTTTATGAGGTTTCGATGAAACGGCTTGCTCATTCATGGGTTACCTGTCATACAACCCAACAACTTTGTTATTACAAAAGTTGAGTCTTCCTCACTACGCCTTCAATAAAAGAAGAATTAAATTAAAGAGACTCATTGTGTTTACGCGACTGTTCCAACATATGATCAAAATGAAAAACCCCAGCTAACGTAAAATTTTAGGGCAGAATCTGGAAGGTTCAAGTGCATTGATCCAAAGGAGATTCATGGCCTATCTTTTGGTGCATATCGATTATTGTTGTTCTTATTTTTGGAAGTGATTGAAAAACATATCTTCTGTAAATTCAGTTGTAGACATGTTGAAAGTCCTCCAGATTGCACTGTGCAAATGGCTGTTTAATACCAGCCATTCGTAGCTTTATCTGTTGGAGTGTCTTTATTGGTTGTAGTCTCTGTTTTGAGACAATAAATGAAAAAAAGACAATTGTTTTAGCTGTTCTCTGTGATGTGTGACGCATCATCTATTGGGTTTGATGCGCAAGATTAATGCCTTGCATTATTCTGTCTAATTGTGATGCTTAACACCCTTTAGCATTTGCTACTTGAGCCTCTAAAATAACAAAAAGTTAAACAGACCATGGCAAACCAGTTAATCATAAGGGAGGTTTAAATTTTTTCTTTGGAAATAACTGGTATCTTGGCGGAAACAGGTAAACCACATTTTGTTTTTAAGATCCTAGATATCTCCGTGATGCCAAATTGCAGAATTGTCTTTGGAATATGGTCTAGTAATAGACCCTTTATCACGACCGAAAGTTCTCAAGCGTGAAAAGATAAACATTACTGGGGTTTGTATCAGAGCAGAACGACCAGGTTCTCGAAGGAAACACTCTGTCTCATCTAGTTGGTGTAACCAGGGAGAGTGACATGGTCTCTTTTCTAAAGGCAGGCCTGAGTTGAGTAGAGGAAGTTCCAAACTAGAAAATATTCCTCCAAAACTGTGGGGGTGGGTAGTTCATGGTAAGCTGGTGGTGTAAGAGATGGATGAATGATTGATCATCTGCTTTCACAAAGAACACTTAAGTAGGTTTTCTGTGAAGTCTGTTAGTATGGTGATACATGCTTGGATAGGAAGGAGCTGAATATGCATCTCATTGCCTAATGTATGGACGGAACCATTGCGATGAATTTCTAAGCTGAGAAAATATGATTAATAAACTCCTTCTCTCTCTTAGGCCATCTCTCCAATGGATTTTGTATACAGACTTACTATTATGTTTTTATGCTTCCTCTGTCTCGAGCCTCGACAAAATAGATCATTTTTCCTCTCTTGAGTTCTTATGCAGTATATTGCCTCTTGCAGATAGGACACTCTCAGCCTTCGCCATGATTGAAGACTTTTCAGAAAAAGCTGGTAGCCCAATGTTGCCTAAGTCGACAATTGAAAGATGATGGGTAGGGCCGATAATTGTGGTTCCAGTGCTGTAATCAATTTTCCACTTGTTTACTTGCTTAGGATTAATATTCTATGCACTGCTAGAGAACAGAATGGATATGTATCTCCTTACGACAAAAAGTTGAGGCGGAAACAACTCTTCCTCTTATTGTGCTCGTTAGGCTTGTTTCCAACTCTGCCTTCTTCTGGAAAACCCAAAAGTAAGAACTTATATGACGAGAAGCGCCTTCTTGAGCAAAATAAACGGGTCCAGAGAGAAAATAATTTCCCTGAAGACTTCCCAAGCATTGTTCAAGAAGGTCTGTCATGCGCGTCAGAAATAAGCTAATGGTCCATTCTTGTATTTATAAAAAGTCATAGTTCCCCTTTCCTTCTCAATCTTTGTCTCAATAGTCTGTGAACTGTCCTGACTTAGTGTTTCTGGGCTTATATACCGGGATTTTGAAGTCGGTAATTGTGCTAGCCCAAAATCTAGTCAGCAGGTTTCTCTTTTACTCCCACTTTCCTAATTTTCTTGTGAAGCTATGGTTCCTCTGTCGACTATCAGTGCTTACATTCCTGTTAAAGTCGCGCAGAACTTATATCTGAGACTATTTAATTTGTATCCTGCTAAACAGATTTGGTAGTTTACTTAGACGATAAAACAGAAGCTGAAACAGGCGAGCCTTGGACGTTACATTTTATTAGGTTTTTTAGTATTGGTTGAAATGTTATTGTCGCTGCATATAATTGTGAAATTCTGTTGTTTGATGATGAACCAATATTAAAACCATTTTGCGCAGAGAAAATGAGGAATAGGCACTCGCCTCTGTCAAGTCATTGCTGATAAGAAGTTTCTGGTGATTTAATTATTGAAAGCCATCACTCATTGTTTTCTTCAACTTCCTTCTGGTTGCAATGACAGGGACATTTAACAAGTTAGCTAGTAAATATCGATTTTTTTCCCTAAATAATACAAATTAAAAACTTAATAACCTGTTTAACACAATTTGAAACTTATTTACCCGCATACCACATTTTGGGAAATCGCGGTTTCAAACCACGACTTTAGAGTTGAAAACGTTTTTTGAAAACACGTTTTCAAAATTGTTTTTCCATTTTAGCCTCGTTACTCAAAATCCAACAAAACTATAACAAAATAAAACAAACAAAAACCGCTGCCTGACTGTCTCCTTTTTGCCCTCCTCTTCCTTCCTTGTTCCTCCCGAGCTTCAAGAAGACGGTTTGCACCTACTCTCTCTGCCTGACTCCGTCTCCAGAGTCTCCAACCACCATCGGCCACCATCGACTCTCCAACCACCATCGCCTCTCTGGCTCTCTCCTTGCGACTCTGCCCTAATCTCTGAAACTCTCACCCAGACGGCCAGACACCTGTTCACCGACGGCCGGACGACAATCGGCAGGGCTCTTTCGCCTCACCCTTAGCTCAGGATCCTCTCCCCCTGGAATCAAGATAGCCGAGTGGAGCTAATTAAACAGATTTTCTCCGAGCGAAGGTGAGAAAACTTTGATTCCATTTTGCATTTATTTGATTTCTTTCTTTTGGGTACATGTAACTCTAATTACCATTACCATTGAATTTGATTGAAACTTTTTACACTAGCTCTTCTAATCCTGCGTTTTTTTATTTACCAATGGTTGAAACCATAACCCTAGTTATTGGAAGTTAATCGTGCTAGCTTTTATGTTATATAGTTTAGGCATGTCCGGTCGTCCTCTAACTGTTTGAGGAAATGCCTCAATGGATAGCGGATGTTGGTGTTGAACTGTTGCTCCATGCCTCAGTTGCTCCATGCCTCTAGGCTTTATATAAGCTGCATACTGTTTTCCTTGTGTTGCTTACTGATTTTGTGAGTTTTTGGCATGCGGGTATCTGTTGGTTTTGATGAATTATTGAATGGTAATCGTGTTTTACTTTTGGTGGAACATTGGTGCTGGCATGTGGATTTTTACGGATTTTTATGATGCTTGATTTTTTTGGTTGCTTATTCATTTTTGTGGGTTTTGGCATTTCGGTGTATGTGGTTTGATGCATTTATTACTTTTTTTTTTTTGTTTTATCAGTCCTCATGTTTTGTAATTAGTTTTGGTTTCTTCAAAAGAGAGAGAAGATTTTAAATGTGGTGGGTGCCACTTCCAATTCATCCTATTTTTGGAGGTCTTGTACTTTGGGCTAATTTTTGGATGCACGGAAGTGGCACTTTCCTTTTTGGATTGTACAGCTCTATTATGGGTTTTGATAAATTAAAGTATCCATTTTTGCAGTTAATATTCTGGAATTTCTTACTTTTTGAAATGGATTCAGGTATTTTTTATTGTCAATTGTGTATGTGTCTGTGCTTAGAAATTACTTCAATCACAGAAAACAACTGTAAAGTGGAACTGTAAGTTGTACCTGTACGAGCAATACTGTTCTATTTAGGCTTTGCTGCAAGGTGCATTTTTCCTTGGGCGTTCGCTGTCGATAATGCTGTTTTTAAAGTCATATCTAACTTTTTGTGTAAGCATTTAGAGCTTTTGCAACTAGATCATCTTTAATGGTGTTGAAATTTTTTTCCTTCCTGCTTGGTGTTTCGAGTCTATTTACATTTGCTGTTGTCTCAAGTTCACTGACTAAGTTGATTTTGAGTTTTCATCTGCATAATTTCTCTACTAGTTCTTTGTGGTCAACGACTATTGGCTTCAAAGTGGGTTTCTGTTTACATATATTTTGCACATTTTCTGGCAGGATCCATTTTTCTTTCCTGTTAGTTCAAGTGTTTGATAAATCGTAGAATTTGTTGGCAGTGTTCTGCATCATCTGATCTGGTGTTTTACTGGTCTATTAACTCTAATTACTTGATTGATATGTTGGTGGACTGTGAACTGGTATTGACATGTATACTCTTTTGATTTGGTTCTGGCATGTAGTTTGCGCATCGAACGTGCATTCAGAAATGGTGCAATAAAAAAGGCGATATTACCTGTGAAATTTGCAACCAGGTTGGTGTTTTGTAAAATTACTTTTGGTAGGTATTCTTATATGGATACATATGCTAATTAGATCTGTCTCTTTTTCTAGGTTTATTCACCAAATTATACTCTCCCACCAGCAAAAAGCAATTCTGATGTTATGGCAATTGATATAAGGTAAACTTTTGAGGCTTCACGCTCAATTCTTTCCTTTGTGTTTCCTCTTTATGATGTATGTCTACGCACAAAACTGTCATTCAAATACTGGATGTTCTTTGCTTCCGTTCAAATAAGAAGTCCTTTTCTTAATTTATTCGGGACCTTTTTTTAACTATAGGTGAATGCCATGTCAAAGATAATAGCAATATAACAGTAAATTTATCTCTCATCTCTAGAGATGTTGGTAATGGTATATCCTACTTGGTAAGAACATTAGATTTAGTTCCCATGTATTGGAGATTAAGCGCTTTAGATGAATTGAGACAAAGTCTCTGATGAGGACAGTTAGCGCCTCTGAAGCACGGACACCTCTCCTAGGTGGAGGTTTGGTGTCCTAAACGGACGGACACCCCAACACCCTCCGGACACCGCCCGACACGTGTCGGACACCGCCAATCTGTGTCGGGATTTTTTTTTTAATTTTCCGACACCGCGTCGGACACTTCACCGAGGAGTGTCGGACACGGCAATCGGCAGTGTCGGAACAGTTTAGGGCCAATTTTAGATTTATTGAACTATTATCGTCTTCTTCTCTCTCACCTCGAGTCTGCTGTCTGCCGACCACATCAAGGTTGTCGCCGGTGTCGCTGGTGTTGCCGGAGCTGTCGCCGGTGTTGCCGGAGCTCAGTCGACGAAGATCCGAAGCCGAAGCCAACGGATCTGAAGGCTACAGTCGCCGAAGGAAGAGAACTTAGCTGTTGCCGCTGTCGCCAGAGTCTCGCCGGAGGTCCTCCGCCGCTAACCCGCAGTTCTCTTTCTTCTCTTATCCTCATCTCGTCTCCTGTTCCAGTCCTCTTTCTTTTCTTTCCTGAGAACAGTCCTCTCGTTTCTCTCTTTTCTTTTTTTCCCTTTCTCCCTTTGTCGTCACTCATCTCGTTTCTTTCCTGTTATTTTTTCTTTTCACCCTTTGTCCTCTCGTTTCTTTTATTGTATTTAAATTCCTTATTTTGACAGTTTTTTATTATTGTTTGTTATTTTAGATTGTAGAATATATTTGATATTTATTATATATATATATATATATATATATATATAATAAAAATTATATTAAAAAATAGGAGTGTCATACGGTGTCCAAAATCTGATTTTTTGGAAATTGCGGTGTCCGGTGTTGGTGTCGGTGTCCGACACCGACACCGTGTCCGTGTCCGTGCTACCTAGATTAGCGCCAGCTACATTTGTGGAAATTGGTACCCACAACAGAAAACCCATCCCTGGGCCTGGCAAAGTATCTTGAGTCATTTGAAGTGGTGAAGATAATGGATCACGCCCCCCCACCCCCCTAAAAAAAAACCTGAAATTAATGCCAAAGACTTGTTTGTTTAAGAAATTGTTCTTAGAGTGAGAGAATAGGCACATTCTCATAATTTTTCTGATGTTTTTTTCCCAAGATGTAATGTTTGCGACAACCCTAACCTGTTAGCCCTGCATGGTTTTATTCCCTCCTTATTCTGAACCGGACAGACCTACTATGCACCAAAAGTAACAAGATAATGATCATTTATATCACCAAGTACCAGAAACAGGGGAAATAACCACTTACCCCGATAGACAGGAATATTCCACATTAACCAACAAGAAAGACATCCTCGTTTGGAAAGTTAATAGGATAGTACCTGTTGAAATTGTGCCCTTCTTTTGTTACATTGATGATTAGATATCCCAAAATAAGTTGTGGATTGTTCCTACTTTTGGTTGCTGGAGGAGTACCATAACCAGAGAACATAATGGCCCCATGGATGGTCACGTTGGCCGACTATTGGGCAAGTGCCATGGCATTAGCATGCTCTCTTCTCTCTTCACTTCCTTCAAAATTCTTGCATTCCATGCATTTACAAGTGTCAGAGCACAGAATATTGGCCTGGAAACACTCACGATACTTCTTGAGGCACCCAGATCTTTTGCAGTTACATCCTTTATTGTGTTTCCCTACTGGTGTAACCTCACCTGTCTCTTCCTGGATTTGATTTGAGACCATAAGTACGCAGAGTTTTTTCCCTAAATAATACAAATTAAAAACTTAATAACCTGTTTACCCCATTTCCAAACTTATTTACCCGCATACCACATTTTGGGAAATCGTGGTTCCAAACCGCGCCTTCTTAGTTGAAAACGTGCTTTGAAAACACGTTTTCAAATTGAAATTTTTTCCTTTTTAGGCTCATTTCTGAAAATCCAACAAAACTTAACAAAATAAAACAAACGGTTATAAAAAAACAGGCGCGCGTTTTCACTCTACCTTCTGGGAGCCGATTTGTGTATGGTGCAGTGCATAGTGATGGATTAATAGTTTTCTTCGTTTGTTTGTTTATCGCGCCGATTGAAGGTGGCGTAAACAGCGGTGAGGGTGCATCGAGTTTGAAAACAGGTGGATAGGATGTAATATGGAGTCTCTCAAGCGGGCATTTTCGTAATGAAAATGTGTAGAAACATGTTTAAACAAGTAGACACTTTTTATGTAGAGAGATGGGTAGAAACATGTTTAAACAAGTTACACTTTTAATGTAGAGAGATATATAAATATATGGTTTAACCATGATTTCATTTTCATGCTGCCAACCTCAACTTATATGCTGTTGCGCTAATGAACAGACTGATGGAGAGCATTCTCATCAATTGCTATTGGATGGTGCTCTATTAGCATATTTCATCTTGGAACTAAAGAGCCAAGGTTCGCCACAAATTCTTACTCTTTACTTCTAGTTTATTGACGGGGTGCTATGTTTTCTAGTTTATTTTTTATCTTTTTGATGCACAAATTTTCGTCGTGCCTTACTTTTACTGCTGTTTACTTCCGTTTGCTTGAAGAGGAGTAGAGTTGAATGTGAGCATGTACTTTTGAAGTGAAATATCCAACAAGTTTAAAATGCATGTAATTTAAGCAGGTAATGAACCCACATTTTGCATTTTGATTAGAATTAAAGGTTAAGAAACAAAAAAGTACATATTGAAGCTTTTAAGTTTGGAAGTTGCACTACAAAGCTGCCTTAACATGTCAGTCCTCTAGGCTTTATATAGGCTGTAACAACCACTAGTATAACCTCCTTGTGTCCTGATTTAGGTAACCCTTCAATGAAATCCATGGAGATGCTACTCCATAATTGATTTGGGATAGGTAAAGCAAGCCTCATCCTTGCACTGATGTTTGTTTATAAACGCAGCATAGTACTAACACAATTTATCACACATCACAGATGTTTGTGTTTTTTTAATGCATATACACTCAGTTATATTGAACTTAACATGATTTTTTATCTTCATCTTTAGTAGATGTTTGACATAACATAAAAACCAAGAAAATTGCTGAGAGAGCACAGCAGAACTTTGAAGCACTTCAAAGTTCAGGAGCTTCCAACCAACACCCCACACCCCCCGCGCGAGCACGAGTGCTCTGCTTAAATGGAGGTGAGGCTATGTACATCTGACCCTTCTCAAACCCTGTAGCAGTTGGAGTCTCGTGCACAGGGCCAAGCTTCTATAGGATCACCAAATGGCAACCAATAAAAGACAAATTTGATTGTGAGATAAAGAAACAGAATTGTAGGGTTATGTCAACACCACAGTTTAGTGGCTCCATCATGACCTTGAAAGTCACGAGTCAGAAATACGAGGGTCTCTGCTAAATCGGGCATAAGGATACGCACATCTAACCCTCCTCAAGCTCTGTAGTACTTGGAACCTCGTGCACTTTTTAGCGAATTCTTTTTTAGAAAACCATGCATTATAAGTTAACAGATGCAGTTATAAGTAATACCAATTTAAGTCTTTAGTGACAATTGGCGTGACCGAATTTTATCGGCAACTATTAGCGATGATTAGTAAAGCATGGTTAGTAAATAAATAAATAAAATTCGAAATCTTATTTATTTGGAAATTAAGTCGACCTTTTATTTTGGAAAGAGCAGGTACCAAGGAGGAAATTATCGAGATAATTAACCTACCATTAGAGGGAATTTTCAGTTACAACTTACAAAAGATAAAGAGCATTTGCTCTTCGGTTACAACATACAAAGAAGAGAAGAGACATAAAGAGAGCAGATTTGCTCTCAACAGTTACGGAGAAACAGAGACATAAAGAGGAAGGAGAAAAGAGAAAAGGAAGAGAGAGAAGAGAAAGAGAATTATGCAGAGAAGGGGTGTGTGTTCGTGAGATATGGAGAGAGAGCCACACAAAGGAAGAAATTGTACCCAGAAAGAGGGAGAGAGAAAAGGACGGCAGATAGGAATTTCGGCAATTCTCCGATAAGTTTCGATCCTTTTCTCTTACATGACAATGACTAGGTGTATATTTTGAGTAATAGATGAGTGCGTTTACTTGTGGGGCTGCAAGGGAGTGGGTATGAGTGTTTAGTCCACTGTGTGTGATCTGCGTAAGGGTGCTGGACATTGATCACTGTAAGAACAGCCATGGGGCTGCCCTAAAAGTGTGTTTGTGTGAGTGAGGAGCTGCAATGGCAGCCTTGGAAGAGGGGTGAGTGCACTGTGTGAGAATGAGTATTTTTGTGTGTTTATATCTATGCGTGTACTATGTGCGTTATTGAGATCAGAACTAATATCAATTACCAGTCCATCCGTATTATTGAAGTAATGCCTCCACAGTGGCCTAAGTTTCTCTTGTCCGCCTACATTCCACACCGTGAACATCACATTCTTATACTGGACCTTCTCCACATTGAAACCTACAGGAGAGCATTTGGTAAAATCAAATCAAGTATAAATGCATAATATGCTTACTCTCTGCCTTAACATCATTCATGCACCAATTACTAGTGCGGGCATGGGAAGGAAAGGGAAGAGACAAGCCACCATTTCTTCCCCATGCAAATGGAGGAGGGGATTGAACTTTTTGACTATATCAACACGGTTCCTTTTCCCCTGCTGGGAGACAAATTGTGTTAGTACTATGCTGCGTTTATATCATGCTTTGTAATGACACATAGTTTGTATAGAAAACCTAATCATATTTCTATGTAAACATTGAAGGTTCGCCATGGCTCCTTCCGTAAGGCTGCTGTGCTACTGGGGAGGAAATGCAGTAGAAGATTCAGATGGTTATGCATATGATTGTGGACCAAAGAAGTTGATCAAGGTGGAGGGGAACTGCACATTTAATTGCTTGATGGATAAGTTGTGTAGCTGCACAAGATTGGACAAGGAACATTTCAGGTTGAAGTTGAATTGTAGGTATCCGCGGATGGTTGGAAACGGTGCTCAGACCTTTTATATCAAAGTACCGATTGAGGATGATGGAGATGTAGAAGCTATGTTTGATCTCCAATCTCAATTCTCGCAGCTGAGCGCCATTGAGTTATTTATTGAAATGGAGGCTATTGTGACGGGATATGGTTCCTCTTCCCGGAATCTTGTGTCAAACTGTGACAGGCTATCCCCTCCGCAACGTAGCATGTCCACGCCCATAAGGGATCTAACCTCGTTGGACATTGGTGATCATGCCACACAAAGTTCGATTTTATCTCCCGTAGACAACGATATTAGAGCTAGTTACTGTGGCGGGATTTCCAATGTCACACCTCAGGGTATAGGTGTGACTGGTCTTGTTTCCTCTTTGCTTTTACCGCTGCATAACATGATTGACTTGGGGAATGAGGCATCAACCATCATTGAGGCACCTAATCTGGATAATGAACATGAGAGGACAGATTCGGAAGGCGAAGAAGATGCATTCATGGATAGGCTAAATGAAGATGACGATGGGGAGGATTATGGTAACGGTACAAGTATTGAGCTAGAAGCTCAGAGACACGTATACGAGCCTAACGAGCATTTTTTCACAGACGTTGATTGGGCACCCGCTGCAGTTATTACAAGTCCTCTTGAAAGCAATCACGCTACAGTATGGCATCCCGAGCACGATGAGTTAAGAGTGGGTCTAGTTTTCAAGGATAAAAGCGAGTTTGTGAAGGCTATTTTAAGGTACCACGTCAAGCATAATTTGATCTACAAGGTGAAGCAGTCTATCCCAACGATGGTGGCTTTGAAATGTAAGTTTCCGAATGAGTGCAATTTTTATCTCCGTGCAACGTGTAAGAAGAGTCATAACTATTTTGAAGTTACACGCTATCGAGGACCTCACACATGTCCATTGAGGACGGCCTTGAACCAAGACCAACACCACGTAAACTATAGACTGATTACTGAAGCAGTCCGCAATATAGTTGAAGCTGATCCGATGGTTAGAATTAGCTCTTTAATCGCAGCTGTGAAGGAAAAATATGAATACACTGTTTCATATAAAAAGGCGTGGAAGGCCAAGGTTGCGGTTATTGCTGATTTGTATGGGAATTGGGAAGAGTCATATCGGGCATTGCCAAAATTTTTTGCTGCCATCCAAAAGTATAATGCCGGTACCATTGTCGAATACGACCCAAAAGGGCGTGGAGAATCTGATGCAATACGCTTTAAACGAGTTTTTTGGGCATTTAAGCCATGCATCATGGGATTTAGATTCTGTCGTCCTGTTATTAGCATTGATGGCACGTTTCTCCATGGAAAGTATCTAGGGACCATGTTAATTGCCGTATCAGCCGATGGAAACAACCAAATATTGCCGCTTGCATTTGCTTACGTTGAAGGGGAGAACCATGATAGCTGGAATTGGTTTTTGCAGCATGTTAGAGATTACGTGGTCCCAAGCGATAGGTGTATTTGCTTGATCTCAGATCGCCATCCCGGTATCTTAAGCACTGTGAGGAGAAACCAATTATGGCAACCACCTTATGCCCATCACCGGTTCTGCTTGAGACATATTCGTAGCAATTTCACAAAAAAATTCGGTAGTTCGGAGCTGAAGAAGCTTATTTGGGCTGCTGGGAAGGCTACTCAAGTTCGCAAATTCAACGAGTTGATGGAAGAGGTCAAAAATCTGTCGTTAGAAGCAAAAAAGTGGTGTGATGAGATACCCGTTGAACAATGGACACTTGCACATGATGGTGGTAAACGTTTTGGAATGATAACGACCAACATCTCTGAAGTTTTTAACAGTGTTTTGAAAGGATCTCGAGGCTTACCTATCACAGCACTAGTCCAAACCTCTTTTCACCGTTGTGTACATTACTTTAATTTGAGAAGAAACCTTGCGGCATCCTCTATGGCAGATCAACAGCATTATGTCCCTTCCGTCATTCTTGCAATTCAACAAGCAAAAAGGAAAATTGGTTCTATGTTTGTGCAACCTTATAACACGACCGGTGATCGGGGGGATTTTTTGGTGAGAAATAGACGCGGCCAAAATGCACAGGTTGTGCGGCTTCAAGATAAAACATGTACATGCGGGAAGTTGACGACATATGGAATCCCATGTTCTCATGTTCTAGCATGTTGTGCAGTGGCAAAGCTAGATCCTTGTACGTTGCTCAGTTCCTGGTTTTCGGTTGAGGAATATAGCAAGATATGGGCTGAAATGTTTCAACCACTGGAGCATCAAGATTACTGGGAAGAATGGACCGGCTGTACATTCATGCCCCCTGCTGTAAATAGAGGGAAGGGTCGACCAAGAGCAGTACGTCTGTGTAATGAAATGGATATTCGTCTAGAGCGGCAGCCAAAACGTTGTGGATTATGCAAAAATACTGGCCACGACAAGCGTACATGTCATGCAAGGCAGACAGCTCAAACCACAACGTTTGACACTTGACAAGAGTCGGCTCCCTAGCATGTTTTTGTTCATATTGTCTGCGTTGTATATTATGGTCAAACTTTTGTACAAACTAATGTAGTCCTTTGGCTGAAAACTCTATGTCATGTTCCTATTATTAGTTTTAAAACTTTTGAAAGTTTGAAGTTTATCTCCACATGGAATGCTACACAATGTTGTGATACAAACACAATTGACAAACCTTATTTCATCATATAAGGTAGTCACGTCGTAGGCCCTTTTTTGCATGTGCCATCTCACGTAAGCAATCTTGTTTCACAGGTTAGTGATGCAAAGAAGCTGGTTATTAACGAAATAGCATTGGATAGCATTGGATGGTTATTAACAAAAGAAGCTGGTTATTAACAAAATAATCTTGTCACAACTTTGAGGATGTTTTTGATGAACCAAGGGGCTTACCACCAAAAAGGCCACAGGATCATCACATACCCATTATTCCAAATGCAACACCTGTTAGCCTTAGACCTTATAGACAAACGTAGTATGCACAGAAAACAGAAGTAGAAAAGATAGTGCATGAGATGTTGGATTCAGGGATTATACAAACCAGCTCATTTGCTCTTTAGTTCACCTGTATTATTGGAAGAAGCACTCAACCTTTAACTGTTCTAACAGACCATTGTAGCCTGAAATATTAATTAGGCCAGAGAGTGACTTCACTACTCCAACATAAATGTTTATCTAAACTGCTGGGGTTCACCTTTGAGATACACTATAAGGCTGGAAAAGAGAACAAGGCTACAGATGACAAACCTTGAATTGTAAGCGGCATTAAGTGACAAAATAGACATTAGGTGATCACACTTGAACTAGATGACAAAAGTGAAATTAGGTTGACAATGCTTGAAAAGCGAGATGAAGATAATAATGAGTTTATTATTATTTCGTGCATTGTGTTTTTTCACGCTAATTAACATAGAGTTTGCATTGGTTTTTTTTATAGATTGTGGAACAAAGACATGAAGGACTTAGACTTGGGGAAATTGTGGAGCATTTGGTAAATTCAGGGCCCGTCGATCCTCATGTACTGGATTTGCAACATTCTCATCGTTCTAGCTGTGTCTGGAATGGAGAGGTACTTGATTTTGTTATCAACTTTAATTATTCATGTTTAATTTGACTGATATAGAAAATGCATGCAGGTTGATAAGGTATTGACATGCCGACGAGCCTTAGGATCACTACTTCCGAATCGCGGTGGGAATCGAAAGATGGAGCCGCATGCCCGTGTCATGCAGTACTTGGTGCGAGTTGGTTTTTATGGGCTTTACTGGATCATGGAGGTTAGACTTGATCATGCATTCATCACAGCAGTTGTAGAGCGATGGCGGCCTGACACCCATACTTTTCACCTTCGTGTTGGGGAGGCTGCAATTACATTACAGGACGTGGCAGTGTTGTCTGGGCTACCCGTTGACGGTGATGCTGTTACAGGTGTTGACACTACACGTTCCACGGATGCGTGGCAGGAGTATTGTCATATATGGTTAGGTGTCAGACCACCTGAAACGGTCATTCGTGGAGGGTCAATACAACTTCGTTGGCTGATGGATCAATTCATGGTGTTACCAGAGGGTTCAGATGATGAGATTGTACAACAGCATGCCAGGGCTCTTATATTGGCCTTGATTGGTAGTGTTTTACTCCCAAACCTATCTGGCGCTAGGGTTCCTCTTATGTACTTAACTTTGCTTCAAGACCTTAAGGCTGTGGGTCGGCGTAGTTGGGGTAGTGCAGCTCTAGCTTACTTGTACCGTGAGATGTGCCGAGCAAGCAGGAGTTCAGCATATGAGATTGGGGGACCCCTAATTCTGTTGCAGGTAAGCTAAAGTGTTAATCTCCTTCTTTTTCTATACGATATCTTATCATTGATCCTTCTTTGTAAAATACCTTATCAAATAGTTATGGGCTTGGGAGAGGTGCCCTAACATGCGTCCCGAAAGAGGCCCTGAAAGAGTCACCCCTGTAGAGGACCGGGCACAACCTGCTGCTGTTGACAGACAACATAATGAGGCCGCTGGTGATGCACCTATTGCTGGTGGAGGCCCTCCCCAGCCACATGAAGTCGAGCCTTTACCTCGAGACCCTTTGGGTAGGAGGTAAGCCCTGATTTCTGGGCTACAGTATCAGTTCGAAAGTTTCATAGGCATAGAATGCTTCTATGGTTACTTTCATACTTGTGATATAACAAAAGGCCCATGAGAGATTCCATGCATGCTTATGTGTTAGAGTTAATACATGGTCATAAGGGTAGATGCTTTGATATGTTGAGGATGAGACCGCCAACTTTATTGACATTTTGTGAACTTTTGAGGGCTGAAACAGGCATGCGTGATTCTGGACTTGAACTGTTTTTCTCTTTATTCTTTTAATGTTAGGTTCTTTGTCTTCTTTGCATGCCAAAGATACATCTCTTATAAGTCTTTGTTTGGACTCTGTAAACAGGTATGTAATAACTCAATACAATGAGTTCCCGCAGTTGCTTGGCTTACTCTTGAAATTGCTGAATGGTGAGCTTGCGTGGTCTACCAGACGAGAAGTTTTGAAGGCAAGTGCAAACACAAGGAGACTGATCTAGAATATTTTCCAACTGTTACTTCTCGGCTAAAATAGTTCTGTGTGCCACTAGGTTCTTGGAATAATGGGTGCATTAGATCCTCATGTGCATAAGCGCAACCAGCAGAGCTTGCCCGGGTCACATGGCGAGGTTATCCGAGCAGCTAGCGATACAGGTCAACAAATTCGGTCTATGGACGAATTGCCTACAGACCTTTGGCCATCTTTTGCAACATAGAAGATTATTTTTCCACGGTAAAGATTAATATGAAATATGAGCATCTGGTTTTTAGCCATACATGTTGTATTACCTTGCTATCAACCCTTTGCGGTTCAAACCGGAGAAAATCTACCATTTCATATTCAAGGTTTGCATCTCACTGTTCATATTTTTGGTATGTAATTACATCTCCTCCATTTAATTGCTAAACTATCGATCTTATTATTGATAGTGTTTCCCCTAACCTTCAAATCTTGATTTTCTCTAGAGATCGATGGGACTTGGCTGTGTACCTTACTTGCCGAAGGTTAGTCCATTTTCCTTTTAAAAAATCTTAGGATTTGTTGAGCTTTCAGTCATACTTAGATGCATACATTATCCTGTGGACTCTTCTTCTCTGGTATTTGAGGCATTCTTCTGCCTGTGAAGTCAACGCTCATAAGAGAAAGGACGTTCAGCCATGACACACTCCCATCCACCACAATCCAAATATCAAGGAAAAAAATGGAGAACTATACAAGTTGAAAAGATTTATGGACAGGTTTAGATCGTGTAATTGTACATACCACTGACATGCAAAACTTCAAATGGTTGACCAATGGACGAGGTTTGAGCTACTGCTGGGTTGGGGAGGGTGGATGTGCAGCCTTATGGATTCTCTTGTGAGGCAATTTCTGCTCTCAATTCCGTGACGTCAGGGTCAAATGGGTTTTACTGTGTGCGTGGTGGAGAAGGATTTCTGATTGTATGTTTGACTTATTGTGTTACTTTTTGTGCAGTACAGTTGATTCCCATTCCTTCGTGCCATCACCCACACACAAATAGAATATCTTGCTGAGATGGCATTATGGTGTGAATAATTTTCGTGCTCTAGGTCCATTAAGGTAGTGAAGGATCGTGCAGGTGTGTATACATAGTGTGGCCTGGGGAATTCTAACTTGGAAGGGAACTCTGGTTTGTATCGTGCGCCAGGTGTGTGGTAGGTGTTTTGCATGACTGTGTGTAATATAACACATGTGGACTGAAATGGGTATGTGAGTGAGTGCAAACAAGAAGAGTTGCTCTCCCTAGTATCCGAGTTGTGGTCATCGTTCAGTTTGCCTGCCACTAATCGTCCTGTGCACGGATCTCCGGTAAGTAAAGGTCATTCAGACTTTACCTTCCTCTATAACAAATGAGCAGTTGTGTGTGAAGTAAAAACAAGAAATGACTATGAGAGCTTGCGTTGTGAAAGCTTAATTGTCAACAACAAAGTACTGCTTTTGGTAGAAGTTAAGAAAACCAACACTAACCAACCTGCAGTGTGGTGCAGTATGAAGTGCTTCAGTGCAGTCCACTGAGTCTTGGGTGAGTTGTTGCTGAAGTCTTCTTTTGTAACCATTTGTCCAAGCAATAAATAAGACTTGTTTGATGGAGAGAGATTTAACATGTAGAACTGGGAGTTTCTTCAGAGAAAATTTTAATTGGGACTTTACTTGGTAAAAGTTTAGTGTAATTTGAAGTTGACTGGGTTGGTGAATTCGGATCTTGATATGGTTTGGCGGTGAACCTCATTTCAGTTTATATTTTTCTGTGAATTATTTTCTTGCCGTAAAAGGACTCGAACCAGATCTTAATGCCATTATTTATTATTGTATTTCCATCCACCTATCAGACAAAGTCCAACACGTATCTGCAACCCTTGGCCTAACACACATCAAGTAGAACCTAAACAACAAACCAAAACAGTCACAGCAATTATCACTTTACCTTTCCTTGCATTATTGAAAACTCAAGTCCTTATCAGTTTCCTGCATGTTTTTAAAGTCCTAAACCTAAATGCCGCGGCAATTTTTTTAGTTCCATATAATTGGATTAAGCCTTAATTCTTTTTTCATGTATGGGATATAGTCTGT
>JAVXUO010001261.1:275000-283850 GCA_033065855.1 Escallonia rubra | reverse complement strand
CAAAGTAATGCGCTTTACATCAACGTATGTAGTCCCTTTGACAAGTGCCCGTAACCTAACTTTCTTTTGTTAGGTATGGGCCACAACAATTGACCTTTTTCAGTTATCACAAATCTCATCCTTATATCTCTGATGGTTAAACCATCTCACAACTCCTTTGATTTTTCCAAGCAGTTCATACCCACAATAATACAAATCATCAAAACCTCTCATTTGCATCAAGCATTTCAATGAAATATCCATAACAATCGTTTATATGCTGATCGGGTTTAAATGAGAAACAAGTCACTAAATGCTTTTTCGCAAAACTCTTTCTTCAAAGATGAAAAGGAAGAGTCTAGAGAAATGGATGAACCAAAGAGGAAAGGGAAGAATCTAGAGAAATTGATGAATCAAATAGGCAAGGGAAGAGTCTCTGAAAAGGGGCAACTGAACCATATATTTCAACTTCCTTTCTTTTTTGTTTTTCTTTCCCTGCTTTTTTGGATGATGTTTTTTAGTATCCGATTTTTTTTATTAATGATTTTGAAGCTTCAACTCTTTTTTTTTCGTTTCTTTTTTTCGCAAATTTCAATTTCTTATCTTTGTTTTTCTCTTGGACTTAAAGGGTTTCCCGATGTGTTTTTCTTTTTTCCTTTTTCTAACCACACATTCTATTTCCCAATGTGTAAATGCAGATTTAGATAAAATTTATCACCCAATGTTCATTAAACGTATTACTAAGAAAGTAATTAAGAAAGGGTAGGATTGCTATTGTAGTAATTAACGAAGGGCAATATCGAAACAAAATAATTGACAACAATTTTTTTTTAATAGAGTACGATTGTTATTGCAGTAATAAACGGAGAGCAAAAATGGAAAAAAAAATGATTTACAAGATGCATGAAGATTTTACAGAGAGAAATAGATGAACCGAATAGGAAAGCGTAGAGGCTAAAGAAATTGATGAATCGGAGAGGAAAGTGAAGAGTCTCTGATAAGGGGCAACTGAACCGATTTTGGGTTCTGATAATTCGCTCCATATATTTCAACTTCCTTATATTTTTTTGGCGACTTTTTTTTTTTGTCTATTTGGTTTTTCCTCTCTCTTTCTCTCTCTCTCTCTCTCCCCCCCCCCTATCGACTCTTTTTTTCCTTATCTTATTTTGATGCTTCAACTCTTTTTTTCCCCCTACAAATTTCAATTTCTTAGTTTTGGTTTTCTCTTGGACTTAAAGGGTCTCCTTATGTGTTTTTTTTATTTCTTTTTCTAACCACACATTGCATTCCCCAACGTGTAAATATAGATTTAAATTAAATTTATCACCTAATGTTGATTAAACGCATTACTAAGAAAGTAATTGCGGAAGGGTAGGAATGTTATTGTAGTAATTAATGAAGGTCGAAGTCGAAACAAACGATTAATAAAATTAGTAATTACAGAAAAACAAAGAAAAAATAGAAAGAAGGGTACGATTGATATTACAATATTCATACTTTTATAGGTAGTATAGATTTTTCGTTTTTCAGATATATTGATTTTTTTTTCTTCATTTGAAAGAGAGATATCAAGGATACAATAGCAAAAATCAAGTCCTCATAAATTAATATATTGATTAGGAAGAGTATTAGAACTAACTTTTAAAAGATATAACGCTTACTAATATATCCCTCTTTATTCTTGAGAATTTAAGTAAATTTAAAACTAAGGACCCTGTCCAAAATAATTTTTGAAGACCATTAAATATGTTAATATATGTTTCCTTGCCTGCTTTGAATCATTTTGAACTATTAGATTTACTACTTTCACTGTTATCATAAATTTTATGAATTAGCATTCTCTAGATAATTCATATCAAAGCAATTGGAAGTCTAAGTAGGGCCTATATGATACGATCGATCAATAGAAATACTCCACCTTTGTCATATATTCCATATATCGCACTAGATTGATGTCATATTCACATAATACGATTCATTATCAAGATGCCTTGGTGGTGAAACGTAGACATGCGAGACTCAAAATGTTATGCTAAAAAACGTGGAGGTTCAAGTCCTCTTCGAGGCATGATATTGAGAATGCTATTTAGTGAGCAATTCGGTTAGGGGCATATGATCGAATCACAATACTAATTTGATCCGAGCTCTTTGAATTGCCTTAAGTTCATCCCCTATTGTAACTCCAATCGATGAATGAACATGATATGATCTCCCACTTGATGATCTTGAATGGTATCTCCCCTCTCTACCTCGTTCTACTAAAATAAATAATAGTGTATTGGCTACCTTCCTCCTTTTAGCTAGACGCATGAGCCATTGTTGATAGCGTTAGGCCGGTAACGACTGAGTTTCTTTTCTTCTTGCCGAGTTGTTCTCCGAATTCATCAATTGTCATCGGCTTTTCTGGCCGGACTGCCATTTTGTTTGTGATCTCATCTAGGCAAGGGAGGTTTTTCGTAGAAAAGGCCTTGAGTTTTTCGAATTCAACGTTTGCGATGACTGCTCGCGCAGCTAGCTTAAGCCAAGCGTCAGGCAAGTCGCGAAACACTTTAATAATTAATTTAAAATATGATGCCTAACATAAAACATTTAAGAAGAATCAAGTTTACAAAAAAGATGAATAATCAAAAACACATTACAATTAGCGTCACTATTAAACCCATTAAATACAAAATAGATTGCTCAATTTGACTATTTACAGTGTCATGGCGGTGGTCCGCCCCTGTGAAAGCATACACATATATGCCGTTGTATGTTTGAGGACTTCACTTCACTTGGATTCTTTCAAGTTTAAACTCTCCTTGTTGCTTGAATCGACGTGAAAGTAGAGAAGAAAACAACATAAATGCATTCATTTAAGCCCAAGCAATTTTAATCTCTTATAGTCTCCTTATCATACGTTGAATCTCAAGATAAATGCATTCATTCGCCTTTCCATAAACAAACCCCATGGGTCGCTAAACATACACCTCCTCTTCAAGAAAGTCAGTCGAGAATGTCAATTTTATGGAACTTGATGAATTTTTCAATCATTTTGTGCCACCAAATAAACAATAAATCTTTTGGTTCTTCATGGGTAAAGATACAAATTTCTCATCATAGTCAGAGCCACACTTATGATGGTTGTAACACTGGTTATCTTAAGGGTGGCTTTTGACACAAAAAAAATAAATAAAATAAAAGAGTATTCCGGAGGAAATGTCAATCTTGCTGTAGTTGGAGAGTGTTTTTGCCACGTAAGCCTTTTTAGGAAACAAAGTTTGGGCATAAATCAAAGGTCATTATTCCAACTTTGAATTTGCTAATTGAAATTGATGGGTGTTGGAAGAATGGGAACTCCAAGCTCTTCAAGCTGAAAGCTAGGCTTGGTGGATGGCCAACTCGCGGGACTTATGTAGCGATGGACTTATGTATTTTGCAGTTTCTATGTATTTTCAAATTTTGCAATAGCTTATAACTCTTTCAATATTTTTTCAGATTCTACTGGTGGTTTTAGAAACCTGTCATTGAACTTGAGAAATCTGGAGGAGTTAAATTTGGGTGGTAATCAGTTAGATAACAGCATATTATCGTCTCTTCATGGCTTCTCATCTCTCAACGGCCTGTATCTCGAGTACCACAACTTGAAAGGATCGTCTCATATGCAAGGTAACTTTAGCAGTTGAGTTTATCTTTTAGCTTATTAGAATGGCACGTAAGTAATCTTCAAGTATCACTGCTTACATTGAACTCTACATAGGGAGTAGCACTTAGCGCTATCCATATTTACAAACACAATACCGGAGGGTCCACTAATTTTGCCTGTGAAAATGATACATTCTAGTACCATTTTGAATTTCATCATGCATTTTTAGCTACGCGTAGAAAAAACTGTAATGTAAATAGGGTGTTATACAGTGTTGCTAAGAAAGTACTTCTCAATAAAGTGGATGTTACACGACCAATTATTATTACATTATCAGTTGATAGTATATAGATGAAAACGTATCCCCTGTAACGTCCATCTAGAAACCAATAGAAATCAAACATTTAATGTCCATTGCCCATCCAAGCTCAGGTTTCTAGATTCCCTTTTAGGTATACTGACTTGAGGGTGCGCTTAGAATCGACCACATAAATGATAAAAGCTGTGTGCATGGCCACAAGTGCAACCAACGTACTAAACATACACCGAGAAGCAAATAATCAGAATCAACATAAATATTCAGTTATATCTCATAATAAGCAAACCATGCTTACCTTTCAATTAATCAATTGGGTTGGGTTACTTGAAATTCAAATTAGGTCACGCTCATTTAGACCACAAAATTGAACAGCCTGCAATCTTGCCGACCACTTGCGGCAAATTCACACTACCAATCACTCACATTCCTTGGCTATGTCAACTTCTTCTCTTCTACCTTTCTCTGCTCACCGAAGTAGTCCCTTGCCCTTTACAACAATATCTCAAGTCTCCTATCTTATGCAATGTTAATATCTTATAGCCTCCTTATCATACATTGATTTTCAAGATAAATGCATTCATTTGCCTTTCCATAACAAACCCCATGGGTCGCTAAACATAAACCTCCTCTTCAAGAAAGTCAGTCGAGAATGTCAATTTTATGGAACTTGATGAGTTTTTCAACCATTTTGTGCCACCAAATAAACAATAAATCTTTTGGTTCTTCGTGGGTAAAGATACAAATTTCTCATCATAGTCAGAGCCACACGTATGATGGTTGTAACACTGGTTGTCTTAAGTGTGGCTTTTGCCACAAAAAAATAAATAAAATAAAGGGATAATATCACTTATATCCCTCAGTTTAGGAGTAAATTACAGTCAAAGACGTTGATTTCAAAAATTTGCAATCTTATCCAAAATATGAAAATTTTGTATCAAATATGCCCATCGTTAGGATTCCGTGAACCTAACTAACGATTTTTGCTGATGTGGCAATATCGTATTTTAAAAATGGCAATACTACCCTCTCCTTCTTCCCATTTCCTCTATCCTCTCTCACAACCACTGGACCACCCAGCATTACCAACCAAAACCACTACACAACCTAGTTATTTTGTCCCAAAAAATCCTACCCCAACATCATAGTTGCACACAGATTCACAAACACACTCAAAGCACCACCCGCCCCATCATTAATCTCCACCAGCACTACCCACCTCCACCACTTTGCCACAACCAATTCATATACAATTCAACTCCGTTTTTCACATTGCTTATTTACCACTAGTTTCTACCACAACAAATTATGGTGTTACCACCCAGATTATCTCTTGATTAAACCCTCCACCGCCTTGTTGGACGTTGTAAGAGAAGGCTCACCCCTTATTTTGCCATCACCCATAATTTAGGCTCAGTTACTGTAGGCAACGTCCATAGTAACCACCCATAAATTAGGCCCAGTTACTATGGGCACCATCCACCACCACCAAGATGGTTTCTATTATTTCTGCTAATCCGCGACTCTGGATCCACTAACGTGAACGTGCGCCTCCCGATCCTCATCGCCACTGGCCGATGCACGGGCCAATAATACCACTGCTCACCGTCACTGCAGTTGCGGCTGAGTTTTTACAGTTCATGCTAACATGCGCCTCTCTGAAATTGTTGACCACCCACCACGACCCCCAGATGTTCGCGACGCCGGACAAGCCACCGCAGAAGTTTCTGCCACCATGTGGGACACAGGAGGAAGCGTTGTCCCTTATCGAGGCCTACATCGAGAGGTGGTACGAGCTCTACCGCGGTTACCTCCGCACGACCGACTGGGACGCGGTGGCCGCCACTATGGGTATTCGCTGCTCGAGGGCAAAGACCTCCGCACAGTGCCGCCACAAGATGGAAAAGCTCCGGCAGCGCTACTTAATGGGGTTGTGTGGATGCCTAATTGGGGTTTAATGTCAAATTTTATGGGTGTGGGTGTGTGTCGTGTGAATGTGTGTTCTGTGGTCTGGGGGTAGGGGTGTTGGAGAGTAAAAGAAGAGGAAGAAGAGAAATGAGAAAAGAAAGAAAGAAAGGAGAGAGATTGATGTTGATGGAAGAAGAGAGACAAGAGAAAGAGAGAGAATATGGTTTGGTCTTGAGGGGCAATCATGTCATTTAACACAAAATTTTAACACCATTAGTATTATGTCTGGTCAACGGATATAAGTGATATAAACGATAACTTGTGTCCTCGACCGTAATTTACCCCTAAACTGAGGGATATAAGTGATATTATCCCTAAAATAAAAGAGTATTCCGGAGGAATCTTGCTATAGTTGGAGAGTGCTTTAGCCACATAAGCCTTTTTAGGAAACAAAGTTTGGGCATAGATCCAAGGTCATTATTCCAACTTTGAATTTGCTAATTAAAAATGACGAGTGTTGGAAGAATGAGAACCCCAAGCTCTTCAAGCTGAAAGATAGGCTTGGTGGATGGTCAACTCGCGCGACTTATGTATTTTGCCGTTTCTATGTATTTTCAAATTTTGCAATAGCTTATAACTCATTCAATATTTTTCAGATTCTACTGGTGGTTTTAGAAACCTGTCATTGAACTTGAGAAATCTGGAGGAGTTAAATTTGGGTAGTAATCAGTTAGATAACAGCATATTATCGTCTCTTCATGGCTTCTCATCTCTCCGGAGTCTGGACCTCAGCTGGAACAAGTTGGAAGGGTCGTCTCATATGCAAGGTAACTTTAGCAGTTGAGTTGATCTTTTAGTTTATTAGAATGGCACGTAAGTAATCTTCAAGTATCACTGCTAGCATTGAACTCTACATAGGGAGTAGCACTTACAAACACAATACCGGAGGGTCCACTAATTTTGCCTGTGAAAATGATATGTTCGGGGTACATTTTGAATTTCATCGTACATTTTAAGCTATGCGTAGAAAAAAACAATAATGTAAATAGGGTGTATCACATTGTCGCTAAGAAAGTACTTCTCAATAAAAGTGGATGTTACATGGCCAATTAGTATTACATTATTAATTCATAGTGTATAGATGAAAACGTATACCCCCTATAACGTCCATCTAGAAACCTATAGTAATCAAATATTTCAAGGCCATTGCCCATCCAAGCTCAGGTTTCTAGATTCCCTTTTAGGTGTACAGACTTGAGGGTTCGCTTAGAATCGACCGCGGAAATGATAAAAGCTGTGTGCATGGCCACAGAGCAACCAACATACTGAACATATACTGAGAAGCAAATAATCAAAATCAACATAAATATCCAGTTAAATCTCAGAATAAGCAAACCATACTTACCTTTTAATTAATCAACCGGGTCAGGTTATTTGAAATTCAAATTAGGTCACGCTCATTTAGACCACGAAATTGAACGGCCTGCAATCTTGCCAACCAATTGCGGCAATTTCACACTAGCTACCAGTCACTCACATTCCTTGGCTACGTCAACTTCTTCTCTTCTACCTTTCTCAGCTCACTAGACCAGTCCCTATCCCCTTACAGCAATGTCTCAAGCAAGTCTCCCATTTTATGCTAGATATCAATAAAGATGACCGTACATACATCTACAGAAATACAAAGCATTCACAAAACAACCTCTAGGTCCAATTATGCGAGAAACAAAAGAAAGTATCTTCATGTGGTAAAATTGGTTTCCGTGAGGTTCTCTTATGAACAAATTTGCGGAATAACATAAAAATAACACTGCTTTAAGTGAAAAATATCACAAACACTTCCTATGCAAGAAGTTGGTTCCACAAATTTAAGGCAAAAACACAAATAGATAAATTCGTAAAGATTTTTGAGGAACACCTTCTAGATGGAAGCATATCCATATATACCTTTATATATTTGAGGACTTCACTTTCATTTGGGTTCTTTCAAATTTCAACTCTCGTTGTTGCTTGATCCAGGGTGCATGTAGCAAAGAAAGCAGAATAAATGCATTCATTTGAGGCCAAACAATTCTAGTCTCTTATAGTCTTGTTATCACATATTGAATCTCTAGGTAAATGCATTGATTTGCCCTATAACAAATCATTTGGGTTGCTAAACAAAGACGTTATCTTCAAGAAAGCCATTCAAGAATGTCAATTTCATGAAATTTGATGAATTTTCAACCATTTTGTGCGACCAAATAAACAATAGAGCTTATGATTTCTTGCGGGCAACGAATACAAATTCCTCGTCATAGTAGAAGACACACTATTGGTTGTAGCCTTTCATAACCAACCACTCCACTTTGCCTCCTACATTCTTAATTGGTTTTACATATCCATTTGACTCAAATTGCTTTTTTGTATTTTGAATGTGGTATCCATCAAATTGTGTTACATACCCACTTGACTCAAATTATATTACATACCCACTTAGCTCCATCGTCGGCAGGTACAAAATGCCATGCGATGCCATGATTTTGGGTTTCTTTTTCACCTCTATTCGGAATGACGCACAACAACCATATAATTAAATTCCGCACACTTCACATTAAGGCCTCAAATATCCAAACAACTATTTCTCTAACTTCCTCGCGTGCCCCACCAACCCATCGATTTTCACCTGTTTCTTTTCTTTCACTAACAGATTATTGAATGCTTCTAGTATTAACAATGACACTAATATCAGTACTCTTAAACCACATTCTTCACCATGCTAGAAATGGTCTTTCCTTATGGTCACAATATGATATAAATGCGATGCTTTCTCTATATTTTACTCCCTTAATTCTCTACCTACACCATTAAAACTTCGCTAAATAGTATAAGTCTCATCAAATGACAATGATGGCTAAAAGTGCAACTTTAGTCATTCCAATTAACCATAAGCCGAAGTTTAGATACAGGGTGTCACATAGAGCTAATGGGCCCGACTGCTGTTAACTGCTAAATGTGCACGTGGTTCAATTGGCTCTAGATC